>OZ016501.1:10884813-10987313 GCA_963966595.1 Physocephala rufipes
TCTCCGGATTTACGATCCGATTCAACTGGTGCCCCATCTCAATTAATTCGATTCCGTCTAATTTAATTACAACTTTTGGAATTTTTGGACATTTTTACCTCTCGGTATCAATTTACGCGTTTTTCGAAAAAAGTCTATTTTCTCGTTGCCCAGTGAATTCTTCGGATTTACGATCCGATTCAACTGGTGCCCCATCTCAATTAGTTCGATTCCGTCGAATTTAATTACAATTTTTGGAATTTTTGGAAATTTTTACCTCTCGGTATCAATTTACGTGTTTTCCGAAAAAAGTCTATTTTTTCGTTGCCCAGTGAATTCTCCGGATTTACGATCCGATTCCACGGGTGCCCCATCTTAATTAATTCGATTCCGTCGAATTTAATTACAACTTTTGGAATTTTTGGAAATTTTTACCTCTCGGTATCAATTTACGCGTTTTTCGAAAATAAGTCTATTTTCTCGTTGCCCAGTGAATTCTCCGGATTTACGATCCGATTCAACTGGTGCCCCATCTCAATTAATTCGATTCCGTCTAATTTAATTACAACTTTCGAAATTTTTGGAAATCTTTACCTCTCGGTATCAATTTACGCGTTTTCCGAAAAAAAGTCTATTTTTTCGTTGCCCAGTGAATTCTTCGGATTTACGATCCGATTCAACTGGTGCCCCGTCTCAAGTAATTCGGTTTTGTCGAATTTATCGCAAACTTTGATACTTTTTGGAAATTTCTTCCTTTTTGTATCAATTTACGCGTTTTTCGGAAAAATTGATTTTCTCGTTGCCCAGTGAATTCTCCGGATTTACGATCCGATTCAACTGGTGCCCCCAAAGATTTTATTCGATCTTTTCGAATTTAATTTCTATTGTTTCTCGATTAATTTTCGCATATATTTTGTCTTCATCAATTTACGCGTTTTTCGGAAAAATTGATTTTCTCGTTGCCCAGCGAATTCTCCGGAGTTACGCTCCGATTCAACTGGTGCCCTGCTACAAGTATATATTTATCGGATTAATTAATAATTAATCGGATTAATTACTATAATTTCTTCCTTTTTGTATCAATTTACGCGTTTTTTGGAAAAATTGATTTTCTCGTTGCCCAGTGAATTCTCCGGATTTACGATCCGATTCAACTGGTGCCCCCAAAGATTCTATTCGATATTTTCGATTTAATTTCTATTTTTCTCGATTAATTTTCGCACATATTTTGTCTTCATCAATTTACGCGTTTGTTGAAGAAAGTCGATTTTTCTCGTTGCCCAGTGAGTTCTCCGGATTTACGATCCGATTCAACTGGTGCCCCATCTCAAGTAATTCGATTCCGTCGAATTTATTGCAAACTCTGCAATTTGACTTATCAGAATGGACCCAATCACCCGGTTCAACAATGCGTGCGAGACACTGGAAGAATTTGAAGTAGAATTTCTCCACATCCCCGAAGCAGAGCATCGTGAATACACTTTGAGCACCCATTTGGAGGAGCTCAAAGTCGTATGGGGCGACGTTAAAACCTCATACACCGCTGCGTTAGAATGCTTATTGTCGTCTCCCCATGCATCGACCGAGAAAGCTGAGGCGTCACCAGAACTTATTGCCGTCAAAACACAATATCGACGATGTTATCACATCTACGTCCGCTTCGCCAGCCGCATCAATGAGCGCCAACGCTCGCTTGTCGGACCGACCACACCAGCCCTGTCTATCTCTGCGACCACCGAACATGAACCCCCCACGCGACACCATATCGCGCTGCCACCATGTGATACTGATATCTTCCGTGGTGATTACAAATCGTGGCCTACATTCCGGGATATGTTTTCTGCCATTTATATCCGGAATACCCGATTGGCTCCGGTGGAGAAGCTGTTTCATCTGCTGCAAAAAACACAAGGTGAGGCCAAGGAGATCAAAAAAAAAAGCAAAAGTCTCCTTTAACCGACAATGGATTCGATGAGGCATGGAAGAACTTGAGGGAGCGTTTCGAGAATAAGCGGATTCTGGTCAACACGCAACTCAGGATATTATTCAATCTGAGCCCCGTCGTAAAGGAGTCTGGAGCCGAAATAAAAAGAATTCAGCGAGAAATCAAAATTGTCTCTCAGCGCTCCAGCATTTTGACGTCGACATAAATAGTTGGGATGCCATTATTGTGCATCTCTGCTCGTCACGGCTTCCGGTCAATACTCTCGCTCTATGGGAACAATCACTGACGGAGAAGCACGAAATCCCTAAGTGGAAAGAGATGGACACATTTCTAACTCACCGTTTTCAAACGCTTGAAACGGTGGACGACATTCGTCACTCGCCCGTCGCTACACGTCGGGCCCCCCAAACCATTGAACGCGTCTCCAAACCCACAAAGCCTGTGCACACTTACCAGGCTCATGTTTCACCCATGACCCGCAAATTATGCCCCGGCCAACAGCATACTCTACGAAGGTGCCCCCGTTTTTTGACAATGACGATAGACAAACGGTTATCATTCGTGAAGAAACATACGTTGTGCTTGAATGGCTTCGCTCACTCACATCTTTTAAAAGAATGTAAGAGTTCTTTCAATTGTGGCTCGTGTAATCGGAGGCACAACACACTCTTACATCGCGAGGCGGCTTCCGCCTCCCTATCTCCCACCCGGTCGAAAACTCCTCCACATACCTCGCGCCCTGTTTCTACACCGACTCGTCGCTCACCTGAACTACCTTCAACATCTAATAAGGCACTAGGGATCGGTAACACCACGCTCTCACACACCGCACATATACAGTCCACTACAGCAAGAGATCAAAAGATGTCAAACCACCATGTTGTCCCGACCAGTCAGGTGCTGCTAGCTACGGCAATGATCCATGTCGTCCATCATGGCGACTCATTTTCCGTTCGAGCTCTGGTAGATCCCGGCTCCGAAGCCACGTTCCTCTCTGAAAGGCTTCAAAAAAGATTACACATCCCGACCCGAACGATACAAGCTAAAGTGGCGGGTATAAATAAAACTGTCACCGCGCTTATGAACAAGTTTTGCACGCTTCAACTAGGATCACCGAGAGTTCCATTGATTAGCATTACGGTGGAGGCTCTGGTTTTGCCGAAACTAACGGGAAATCTCCCGGTGTGTAACATCGAGCGAGGTTTATTAAGCTCACTCCCCGATCTTCCATTAGCCGATGCCAATTTCCACACGAGTGGACCAATTGACATCCTCATCGGTGCGGATGTATACCCGAAAATTCTGCTTGATGGGATCAAACGGAATGTGTTAGGTTCACTCTTAGCCCAGGAAACCATTTTCGGCTGGATTCTAACCGGCCCCCTTTCCCAGAAACAATCTCATCCTAGACACCCAACTCGTGTTTCATTTTTTAATGAAGTGGCGATTGATCGTCAAATAACCAGGTTCTGGGAATTGGAAAAAATTCCGCATAAAAAACCCCTCAGTCCGTCCGAGAGATATTGTGAAGAACATTATGAACGCACCACCCGTCGTCAGGAAGACGGGCGGTACATCGTATCTCTTCCCTTCAAGGAAGACTTCCCTCACCAAACCAGGTTAGGCTCCTCTCGCGACATAGCGGCAAAACAGTTCCTCCGAAACGAGGCTAAACTACTAAAGATCCCCGAAAGTAAGCAACTATATGATTCGGTACTAAAAGAGTATCTAATGTTAAAGCATATGGTCGCTATATCACGTCCAACCTTTTCCCCGTTTCCCAGGTCAGATCATTTCTACCTTCCACACCACGCGGTCATAAAACCCGATAGCACCACAACCAAAGTGCGCGTGGTTTTCAATGCTTCGTGTCCAACCACTAATGGTACTAGTTTAAATGACGTGCTGTACCCCGGTCCGGCGTTACAAGCCGATCTTAATTTGCTATTGATGAAGTGGCGACTTTATAAGTATGTTTTCAACGGTGACATTGAGAAAATGTACCGACAAATAATTGTCGACCCCGAACATGCGAAATATCAACGCATTATCTTCCGAAATTCTTCTGACGATGCTATACAGGATTTCGAGTTGCGCACTGTCACCTTCGGTGTCAATTGCGCCCCCTATTTGGCCATTCGTACTCTTCATCACCTAGCTGACGAAGTCCGAGACCGGCTCCCTTTAGCTTCGCATGTGCTAGCTAAGCTGATGTATGTGGATGATGCTCTGGCAGGGGCTCATGATGTGGAGACTGCCCTAGAAACCCGTCAACAATTGATGGCCGCTTTGGCAACAGCCGGTTTCCACCTTAGGAAGTGGACGGCTAATCATCCTAGGCTCCTGAAAGGAATCCCCGCCGATGATCTTCTTAAAAGGGACTTCTTAGAATTTGAGGACACAAGCACGGCCAAAACTCACGGCATTCGTTGGAATGCCATACTAGACAATTTTCAACTTGCCGTTGAACCCATAGAAGTTCAAGAGAACTACACGAAACGGCAAGTACTATCTGCCATCGCCCGTATCTTCGACCCCGCGGGCTGGCTAGCCCCCGTGGTCATTGTTGCCAAAACCATCATGCAGACTATATGGTTAGATGCAACAGGGTGGGACGAACCCTTGAACCCCGACACTCTTGTGCTCTGGCTGACATTTGCCAAGGCATACCCCCAAATCAATGAAGTGCGAATCCCTCGATGGGTGCACTTCACCCCAAAATGCACGGTAGAGTTACACGCCCTCTGCAACGCTTCTGAAAAGGCATATGCTGGTGCAGTATACCTTAGAGTTGTCACCAATCACCAAATACATATTTCGCTGCTCTATGCGAAAACAAAGGTGGCTCCCATAAAAACTATTTCCGTTCCTAGGCTAGAATTATGTGGCGCCATGTTATTAGCTGAGATGGTTAAGGCCTTGTTGCCACATCTCGAGCTACCCTGTTACGATCTATACTGTTGGACTGACTCGACGATCGTTTTGTCCTGGTTACAACGACCCCCCTGCACATGGACTACATTCGTAGCGAACCGGGTTGCAATGATTGTGGAAATCATTGACACTAATCGATGGTTTCATGTATCGTCAGCTGATAATCCAGCAGATCTTGCGACTCGTGGCCTGTTACCATCCGAACTAAACGCTGCCTCACTATGGTGGCACGGTCCGCAATGGTTGATGTGTCCGCAACAGCAATGGCCCTTAAGTTTTGGCCCTGTAAACGATACCGACCTGGAGGCGAAACCAATCAAAGCCATGACGACTCACCTTATGCCCTATGACGACCCTTTGGAGCGGTTTTCAACCCTCCCAAAAGCGCTTCGTGTTATATCCTACGTATTCCGATTTCTAGATCGGACCCACCCTCGTCTTCGCTCCACGTTTAACCGAATGACCCCTTGTATTGAGACTGATGAGATGCAACGCGTTCAACTGCGCCTCATCCAACTAGCGCAACAGCCTCACTATCCTAACGAATATAGCTCCCTTGTAAGGAATGAATGTTTAAACAACAAAAATGCAATCTTGTCTCTTAATCCATTCCGTCATGGAGATGGCGCCTTGCGTGTTGGCGGGCGTTTGGCTAGGTGTACTTCCTTGCCTTTTAATGAACGGCACCCAATCATACTGCCGTACAAGGCGCACTTTACCAAATTAATGGTGCGATTTATTCACCAAATCTCATTGCATGGCGGCAACCAACTCATGCTGCGGTTGATTCGTGTGCAGTTTTGGATCCCTAAAGCGAAAAACCTCGTAAAAACCACGATTCATCAGTGCAAGTCTTGCGTGATACAACGACACAAACAACGAACACAGATAATGGCATCGCTGCCTTCCGAACGTGTAACCATCACCCGACCATTCGCGGCTACTGGCCTCGATTTCACCGGGCCTTTTGACATAAAAAATTACACCGGACGGGCATGCCTCATCACCAAGGGATATGTCTGCGTCTTTGTGTGCTTCGCGACAAAGGCAATCCATCTCGAAGCTGTGAGCGACCTCACAACTCCCGCGTTCCTCGCCGCGTTTTCCCGCTTTGTGGCCCGACGAGGCTGCCCCGCAGACTTATATTCCGACAACGGCACTAATTTTGTCGGCGCGTCGAAAGCTCTAACCCAGGAAATGAAAATGTTCCTGAAGCAAAGTGAACATCTCGTTGGTATCCATTTTGCTCATCAAGCGATTAAGTGGCATTTTATCCCGGCTGGCGCTCCTCATATGGGTGGTCTGTGGGAGGCTGGCGTTAAAAGCTTTAAGGCTCATCTGAAAAGGCACACTAGCCAAAATCGGTTCACATTTGAAGAATTCTCGACTATTTTGCATCGCATTGAAGCGTGCTTGAACTCTCGCCCGCTCTCTCCCATGTCTGAAGATCCTAACGATCTTCAACCCTTAACTCCCGGTCACTTTTTGATCGGTGGCCCACTTTTGGCGCCCGCTGAGCCCCAAATATTTGATCAACCCATTAAGATTATCAATAGATGGCAAAAGATTAAAGCCATCTCCCAACAATTTTGTCAACGTTGGAAGACAGAATATCTCAGCGAATTGCAAAGGCGCCAGAAGTGGAAGCATCCCGAAAAATAGGTCGCATTAAACGACCTAGTAGTCATTCGAGAAGATAATTCTCCTCCTAATTTATGGCGTTTAGGCCGCGTGACTCAGGTCTTCAAAGGCAATGATAACCATGTACGGGTGGCCAATATCCGGACCGAACGCGGGAGTATCACCAGACCAATTACCAAGCTGGTTATACTGCCCGCCTAATATTTCCCTATACTAATCTTTTTTTTTTCTCCATTTCAAGATCCATGGACAATTTCACGCCGGAAAGTACTCCACCCCGTGAAATGGAGGTTCAATGCCACCACGCCCAGATCGTCCGGTATCTGGAGCTGGACTCGTGGCCTATGCAGACCCCACAGGACGTCCCGCTTGTCCCATCTCATCGTGAGAAGTGCTCCGCAGGACGGAAAGCGGATCTCATCGCCCATCCGGCCCCGTCTCCATCCCCAGCAAAGGAAGTTGCGGAACCGAATCCGTCACCCACACCACAATTTCACGTGACTATTCCGGGTCGTATGAAGTCCCCTACGCGATCCCCACACTTGTCCCCGACATCAGTTGTCCGCAGTCCCAGCAGCATCCAACCGTCTCCTGTGTGGACTCCATTTAGTGAAGGGGAATTGTCCCTTCACGCTAGTCCGTCCGCACCCAACGCAACCACTCCCCCTCGCGGGACAGGTCCTATTTGGAAGCAATTCCCTCCGGAAGTCTGCCATCCCGCGTGGATTAAATCCACCCGTGGAGGGGCGGTCCCCAATGTCCGATCCGCGCACCGGGCAGGAGCCATGAGACGGCTCCCGCGTAATGACCCTCATTCCAGTAGTCGGCAGCGGTGCAGACTATGTTCGGAGGTACATGCTCTACGCGTTTGCCCGGCTTTTTTAAAGCAATCTTACGAGCAGAGGTGGGTAACGGTTGAGAGACACCATTTTTGCACCAACTGTCTGGCGTTCTCTCACTCTCTCACGAGATGTACCAGCCCGCTTCGGTGCCGTGAGTGCCACCGACAGCACCACACGCTGCTACATCGTCCGTCATCCCAGTCGTCCGGTCCGGTCTCCAAGACCACAAAAGTCCGCTCCGACCCGTACTCTAAGGAACGGCGTTCCCCGTCCCGACGGTGGACCAAAAGCTGATCCTATCACTGTCCGTCCGTCCCGTCCTCCGCCGGATCTGGGCAGCTTTGCTGCCCATTTTCAACGGTCGATCATTCTGCGGCCCACCGCCTTGATCAAGATTCGATCGAGGGATGGGCTCCAAGAAGTCCGAGCCCTTTTTGATTCCGGGTGTATCATGTCGGAGATCTCCCGGGATCTGGTTCAGAAACTGAACCTAACCCCTCGTCTCATGGGATTGGATCCGGTAGTGTTCATCACTATGGAGCCGACTGACGATGCGTCGGAACGGATCCAATTCCATGCGGTTGTCACAGGTTGGCAGCTTGTGACCCCTACCTCCGCGCTCCCCGCCAGTTTGCGAGACGGATACCTTAACATCCGCCTTGCCGACCCCAAATTTTACGAACCCCATGTGGTTCGTCTCAGACTAGGGATGGATGTGATCTCGCGTCTATATAGACCGGGATACCTCCCCCATCTACCCGGGCAGCCCTATGCCCAGAACGCGGTGTGTGGGTGGTTGCTTTCGGGAAATATTGTCCCCTAAATTCCCGATCCCATTCCAATGCTTTCCCTCTTTCCCTACATGATCTCCCCTCACGAATGGAGACCATGTCGTTCATCGTCCTTGCATGATCTCCCCTCACGAATGGAGATCCTGCGTTCCTTCCGAGTTGATCTCCCCTCTCGATAGGAGATCAGCTCATTTATTTAGGTGATGATCTTCCCTCTCGAGTGAAGATCATCCAACATGTTTGGATTGGTCATGATCTTCCCTTTCGACTGAAGATCATGACATTGATTTCGCCGTTACCGTCCCCCCCCTACGATTGGGGACCACGGCCCCTTGGCATGCCCGTCCACCGAGCGTACGGTTGCAGTCCTGCAAGGCGGGCGGCATGTTTACACCAAAAAATGCCCGTCTTTAGATCTAGGGCAACACCGGCGGCCCACGCCATGCCTCGCCATTTTGCGAGGACGACATTTTTTATTTTTTCTGTTCTTCTTGAAGGCTTGTAGCGAGGCTATTCATCACGGACGTGTTTTTTTCCTCTAAATTACAAAATTAATTGAAGTTAATCGAAGTGCGTGAACGTTTTTGATTTGCAAGCGAGATATTCCTAATACTTGTGAAACCAATCGAATTGCTATTGGCATCGTGAGATCCAACGCAAATTGAAGCTACGCGTTTGGAACGAAAACGCGGCTCATTCTAGTTGGAGTTCTCTCTCATAGTGGAAGAGAAGAGGCACACCAGGCTGCACCGTTTCTCCGAATTATTATTATCCAGTGGATTACCTCTCCAATTTACCCAGGCGCGTGCGATAACCCAAACCAGTTGGAAAAATCTACGGAACCTTCCTAACAAATATATCCAGTTCATACATACAGAACAGTTCATACTACCGTTACCATACTATATACGTAATAGTACATAGAGTAAATGCACAACTTAATCCATGATTTATGTAGCTCACAATATAATGTGTGACTTAACCAAAACAATTCCGCAGATTTTATTCACTTTATTAATTATGAAAGTAAAAAGATAGTAATAATTTCTGCTCTTTATTGTATAATATATATATATATATATATATATATATATATATATATATATATATATATATATATATATATATATATATATATATATATATATATATATATATATATATATATATATATATATATATATATATATATATATATATATATATATATATATATATATATATATATATATATATATATATATATATATATATATATATATATATATATATATATATATATATATATATATATATATATATATATATATATATATATATATATATATATATATATATATATATATATATATATTCTCTATTCTCTATTCACTATTCTCTATTCACGACTACGGATATCACTATCTAATATAATATGTGATCAAAAACCCGAATTTTCATAAGCATTAAAGATAATGAAACAGAATCATTTGTATAAAGTCGACAGGTATAGATTCCAAGTTATAGACGCCAATGAAGAAGTCCCAAATCAAAATTGTAGATAATAATATATTGATAAGAATCTCAACCGTAACGAGAAAATTTTCACAAAAGGAAAGTTTAAGACATAACTATATTAAATGGTTAATAATTACAAAGTCTTCGTGAATTATTTTGGGGCAGTTTTCACTCAAAATTGGCTGAGGTAATTTTAAGATAAAGCATAAATTATTCCCCGATACGGCTTTCGTTTGCTTGCCTTCTTCCGAAGTATCATTTAACACATAGCTCAGTACACTCCGCAAGTGTAGCAAAATGGTATTTCGGAGTAAAAGCAGTTGTTTCGGACATCGTTACACACTGATCCTCAGTCCTAGTTTGTGTTGATACACAATGATTCAGATCGATACGGTAATAGTAGGGTAAGTGCGCAGTTGAACAGATCTTACGAATAGTTTCAGGTGGCATGCGAACTTTGTCAGCTGGCGAACATTTTTCTGGGAATATAATATTTTATTGTAATCAAAAGGATTTCCTCTCTGCTTGCAATATATTTTATTATGTACGATAGTTTTTTCTTCTAGACAAAATTACCTGAACGGCTTAAATTGTTGTTAGAGTTATTGGAATCAAGCGGATCCTGCGGCATTGGTGATCCTGGGACCGACGATTCAAGTAGAACGATTAGTATTGCTATGAGAGTAAAATTATACATCCTGAGAGAAATGAATTGGCAAACTACATAACTTCATCACTTTCAGGGCTCTTTTATATGCTTTATCTCGCAAATTTTTTATTATTTTATGACATTCACGATACTTGCAACTAGAGCTTTATTTGACTTACTTTAATAATTAAAGCTCTTCATTTGATAACAAAAGCAAGAATAATTAAAAAGCAATTTCTTCAAAACGATATGCCCTGATATCTTGGCTTTCGGACAGAATAATTTGAATCATATATTTTCAGTCTAATCAGGTTGGTTTTGTTTGAACGTTTCGGAATGCAATTAGATATTGCAAAGCCGACACCGGTTTGCTTTCAGTTCAAACTTGACAAATTTAACCATAAATCTTTCTAAAATCTAAGTATGGCATTGTAAAGCCACAATCGTAAAACAGTCAACATATTCTTTCAAATATTAAAAATTACGAAATTAATGACGAAAATATTATAAATATTGGAATGGTTATAAGAATCGAATCACACAAATTGGAAATAACTCCTGACTTCAATTGAATTATCTGTCATTTATAACTTTTATTAATAACTTTTATTACAACTTACAAATAACATTGCTTATTAGGAATATATATAAAAAAATTTATTCCAAAATAATTCGAGACTAAAGAGAGGATGATATAATAATAATTCATTGCAATGAAAGGAAATACGGTGAAAGCTACTTTTGAATATTTCATTCCAAGTCAGGTATTGGTAAATTATATAACATTTTTAATTATTTTAGAATTTTTAAAGCAATGAATTTAATCGTTAAAATTTCATTTCATATAAAGCAACGAAATGGAATGAGTATTGCCATATTGGAAATTTTGATTATATTGGAAAAGTGAAACATATTTTGGAATTCTACAATGTATTATTTTGTTTTCATTGGTAAGGGTAGTTATATATATACGTGTGTGTATGTGATTATTTGTTTCCCTTTTCTTGCCTTTTATGTTGTAATTTTCACTATCAGCTCATGAGGAACTTACCATTTTAATGTCACTAATCGTCATAATACTTCGTACGAATAGATTTATTCTGACTATAGCAGGGCCATCTGTTCAGTATATATGAAATATTGTATTTGCATTTTACATATAACTCGTTTTATTCTATTACTTTATAAAATAAAAATTAAAGCACACTTATAGGTACTCTAATAATTTGTTATTTAACATGGGCGTACGCGTAGTTAAACACACATAGCCAACTGTATCTTATTGGTGTAGAGATGAATGATACTAAATTTGTCCTAAAAACTATGCTCTAAAATTTTTAAAGCGAAGTCGGAAAGTTTAGTTATATTTATATAGTCTAGCTTAATGGATGGTATGAGTTGAAATACTTTATCCCATTTTTCAAAAAATATAATGCATATTGGTACTTTTACTCTTAAAGGAAGGGAAAAAATCTTAAGAGAAAAGATAATCAAAAAAATTATTAAAATATAAATATTTGCGGAATATATAAGAATAAAATTATTTTTTTATAGAATAAATTATTTTATTTCATAAAAATGTGAAAAGTTGGCGCATCAATGAGCAAAAAGGAGCGTAATTTTATTTTAAATGTTTTGGCTGTTAGAATAAAAATCAAATTGTTAGAATAATTCAAATATTATTTTTATTCTTTGCGATGACTTTTAATTTCGCTTTTAAATATATATTTATATTTACAATCAAGAAATTTTGATTTTAAAATAATTTAATTGAATAATGCAATTCAAATCGTTGAACGGGGTAATGTATTTCTTTAATTTTTTACTTTGTTTTGCTTTCCTAACGAGACTAAATAATAATTTATACTGATGGTTATAAACGATCTTATACTAGACTATTTTTGTAATAATTTATGTAGTTTGTGACTAGTTTTTAAAAGAACGCAATTGTTTATGTACATGAGATTATTTATATCCTTCACTAAAACACAAACAAATCCTCTTAGAAATTCTTTGTAAATGTGGCAAAGATCAATAAGCTCAGGAGGATATGCATAAATATTAAAGGATATCATTATAAGTGAAAATGAAAGCGTGTGAAGGAAAAATATTGAAATCTTATCAAATAATTAAATTGCAAATTTAAATATATACTATTGCTTTTATTTATAGAAACTTTGCAATTATAAGATTTTCTCTTATAATTTTATATAACGTTGTATGTTTATAATTTTCATTATAAATTAATTATTTCACAATAAATATTACAAACAAAAAAAGGGCAAATATAAGTCTTACCTGTTCCATTAATTCCGGACGGACGTATTCGGGCATCATACTTTCCCGCACCTAAAATTTGATCTAAGACTTTTTTCTCCTTTTCTCGGAAATTTATTTTGGCATTATTAGCGCTGAAATTATGATATGTACGAACGTATAATCGATTTTAGCATTACCGCTCCAATCATTTTGATCGTTTTAAAAAAAGTAGTTTTCTTTCAATTTAAAAGAATCCATTTAAACAATTGAAAGCCAAAAATGAAAATATCCAATTTTTTCCAAATTAAATCGAAATTAAAATACTGCGAAAAATTTTTTAGCTAAATGAAATTTTAATATATATATATATATATATATATATATATATATATATATATATATATATATATATATATATATATATATATATATATATATATATATATATATATATATATATATATATATATATATATATATATATATATATATATATATATATATATATATATATATATATATATATATATATATATATATATATATATATATATATATATATATATATATATATATATATATATATATATATATATATATATATATATATATATATATATATATATATATATATATATATATATATATATATATATATATATATATATATATATATATATATATATATATATATATATATATATATATATATATATATATATATATATATATATATATATATATATATATATATATATATATATATATATATATATATATATATATATATATATATATATATATATATATATATATATATATATATATATATATATATATATATATATATATATATATATATATATATATATATATATAATAATTAAAATATTATACAGCCGCACTTATCATATATTGTAAAAGCATATCTGCTGTTATTGTACAACACTTTTTCGGTGTTGTTGTTATTATTATTCTATCCATTCGAATTATTTTCGTTGTTATTGTGTGTGAGCGTATAAACGCTAATATTTTGCAGGATATGCTTTCTACGGCAGCACATGCAAATAATTCCAAAATGTATGATCCGACAAAAATTAAAAAAATATTGCACTGATTCGGCTCCTTCAAGCTGTTTTTATGTTTTTCTTATTTTCATGTTATTAAGATTAGTGGGTTTACTTAAAGTTATGCAGAATTACATGTCATTGAAAGCCATAATTTCTGGTAGCTATCCTGCTCATTTTATAATATCTATGTTAAGGTTATTAAAAATTATTTGAGTGAAGTAGCAAATTATATCCTTGACCTCAATTAATTTGGGGAAAAACTACTTTTTTAAAATCAACAATAATATGAATAATCTAGTTACTTACAGTGACGCACTGCATAAACTCGCGAAGTAGAAGAGAGCCCAGAAGTAGTGACCAGTTCCCATTGTATAAATTGCTGGATCTAACGTAGTACTTCCTCGAAATTCTATAAGACATAGTTATATAATATATGTCAGATTTATTATGTCAAATTACTTTTTAGAACTTATATATTTCAAACATATTTAAAATAAAATATTTACAATTAACAAAGGAATTTTACGTGAACTTATTTCGGTTTCAATGGCTTCGATATCTTAAATATAATCAGCTAATATAATCTCGTATAAAACTAGTATCATAAATAATATCAAATCATAGAAAAAGTTTATACAACCAAGTATAACTTTCTTCACGTTTGGAAAGGAAAAATGAAAATTCATTACTCACTACAAGTACTACACGCACTTTAAATCACTGATCCTAGCTACTGCAATAGCGAATGTGTAAAAACATCACTTTATTTCTTGCACGAATGCGGCTTTTCTCTCCTAAATCAATAATTTATCATTCGTCATTCGAACAATCCATTAATTTAGCATAATACATCAACGAGAGTCATTACATATTAAAGAAAATCGCTAAAAATTATTTCACTTGTTTTATTCCAAGA
This sequence comes from Physocephala rufipes, assembly GCA_963966595.1. Lineage (NCBI taxonomy): Eukaryota > Metazoa > Arthropoda > Insecta > Diptera > Conopidae > Physocephala > Physocephala rufipes. Next base: position 10,899,337 of record OZ016501.1, read on the forward strand.
AACTGAACATAACCTGCAGATGTGACCATTTTGCCACCTCTGCAGCCGATTCACTGCTTTAACTATTTCCTTTTTTCGGATGTGAAGTTATACACCCATGATTCAATTATAGTTATAAATCGGCTCGCAAACGCGGCTCTATAGCGACGGATCATAGCTCATCATTGATCTGAACCTCAGCACTCATCTTGCATACAGCTTTCTTTCATCAAACTGGTCTGTCAATATGCAACGTACAGAATTTTTTAAAACGTCTACCATTTTTGTTAACTCTCGCTAGAGAGGTTTTTTGCTTTTTTGCTTATTTTTGCTTGAAGTTTATCCAATACCTCTGCAATTTCTGCGATCTGCGGCATATCATTAATTCACCACGGCAATGTTATCTTCGAAAATCATGCAACATTGTTTAAGTTTCACCACCCAGAATTTTAAATGTTTTAAAAAGTTGAAAATTATTATTTTAAATACGATTTAGTTCCTTCCAAAGAAACTATTGAACCATATCATTTATCATTAATTCATTTATTAAAGGTCACTATATCTATCCCTATCCACTAGTTCACTGAGAGCGATTCACTATCGATGGCCATAAGAAAACAGAAAATAATGAGGTATCTTCAAATCTAAGGCGTATCTTTTGTAATGTCGGTATTATTGGTCTATGCTTTCTAATAGAAAGTATAGTAGAAAGCATGTCGGTAATAAAAAAACCAAACAATCAGAAATGTTCTGTAAAAATTTATTTGACAGTCAAGACCTAACATACTTGATATGATGATAATTACAGAATAATATTAATTTTGGAGACCTTCTAAATTTAACGCACATCACATTCTGTAAGTATGATGCGTTGTAATCTTTCAAGTCAACGTACATTATATGCAAGTATGCATATAATGTACGTTGTTTACATATACGTAAATTACAGAGGTGGAAAAACGAAAACTTCGCAGTTAAATTACTGCTGATTAAATTACCCTCGACACATAATATCCATTCTCTACGAAAATGTTGCTATTAATCTAATTATTATTTTTATATGAAAATATTTGCAGATCCAAGGGAAAGGATAAAGTAAATATTAATTTTACTTATGACCTTTAAATTATTGACATTATCGCATTCATTTTCTGAAGTATAGAAATCTCTTATACTAGATTCAAATTTCACACCTTCTACATAAATCCTACGTACATAATCATGATGACGCAATGCTTCAAAAGAGTAAATCCGCGAATGCAATTTGTGATAATTACTACAACAACAACAACTACATCAATAGCAATAGCCGGCATAATAATAAGTATACTTAAGTGTTATCAGCAACAACAGCACAACAACATCAGAAGCAGCAGAAACGGGAGCAGCATGAAACAATAAGTTGAGCTTTCACTTGCAACATCAGATACGACGGTTGCTTTTGCTGCTGCCCGAAGAGACTACTTTTACTAATTTACCGCATTATTTCTTAACAAAAGCAACAACTAAGCATGGAAGTAAATAAATAAATAAATCATATCTACAAGGATTCACCACATGAAGGAATGAATAGCGCGTTGCAGATTTCTTACTGCGATTTGTATGCAATGCTGACGACGCATTAGCAGGAATAGTGATATGAGGGTAAGTAGCAGGAATAGTGATGACGGGATCATCGTCACATTGCCCTCATACTCTAGAGGTGGTGCGCCACTGTGATGCTACGGCAGCAGCAACAACAACGAGAATGTGATTTTGTCTTATTCACTTCGCTAAGATACATTGCACGGCATACAAAACACACAATCATATGCACATATGTGTACGTTTGTATGTGTACGTTTCTAGCATCTATGTATATGAATGTGTCTGTGGGTGTGCGACTGTGAGTATTCATGTTGGGCCCGGCACAGTTTTCGTTACTCTCCCTAAAATGTTTGCTCCTTAAGCTTTCAGTTTTTAATTAATTCCTCTTCTCTCTCTTTTTATCTCTCCACCCCACACACACCCTCTTTCGAGTATATTTGAACAATATATTGGAGTGATATACCTCTTGTACTTATGAACATATATTCAAACTCTATACCTTCAAGAAAAACAACAAAGCTTGTTGGATTGCACGGAATGTTTTTTATCACATCTACTCTTTAAGCGAGAGGTAACTCTTTTTCTGTCTCAATAAAAATGTAAACCCTAAATTGTAAACCTTAAATTGGCCTTGCTTTTCTTTCCTGCACCTACGAAATCATTATCTACGAAAGGTTTTTATCGTATCATCATTATCTTGTCGCTATCATTTTCTCTATCTTGAAATGCCAAATGGATAGAAATTTTCATCAGTCTTAGCTCTTAATTGTCGGACAATTATGAAGATTAATACACTATGAATACCATGATCTTCAACCCATTCAATCATACTTCATCATTTCCCGACCATAAATCCGTCCCACCAATTGGATATTTATCCGCCCGCGTCCCAAATCATTTGTCATCTAGTCTAAATCACAAATATTTGAAATGTCGAAGTTTATTAAATCAATACGGACTCATACGGACTAAATACGGACTCTCAACACAGACTGAATCATTCATTATAAATATACTAAACGATTTTCATAAATATTCCGTATATCCTATTGACGGCTTTTGTTCTTTCAAGACTGTTTAATCTTAAACAATCTAAACTTAAAGATTGAATGACTCTGCTGAGTGGAAGGAAAATAATCGGAAAGTGCATAAGGTTCGTCCTTAACGCTGTTACAAATGACAGATGAGCAAATGAAATGACACTTCAAGGTCTCAATCTCAATAATAGTCTATAGTTTAGCTTTTGCCTTTCCTACAAGTGAAATCTTCCTACAAGAAATCTTCGTTCTCCTCTTCCTTTCCCTTCCTCTTCCTATTTACAGTTGAGTCGCTTCTACGTGACACCAGTCACTCAATTATTTATCAAGTAAGTTTTATTAAAATGAGCAGACGAATGCGAATTGATGGTAATATAAAGTAAAATTTTTAAAACACAATAAATTGTACATACCTTTTAAAATTCTTTTATATATAAATTCTTTTATTTATATTATTCTTTTATATTCTCAATGAAACCAACAACTTCAACGTATTTACTTTTCAAACGATCAATTTTTAATCACAAACATAAAACCTTTGTTGTTTATACAAACCAATATTTTAGAATAAAGCTCCGCGTTAAAATCTTTTCTATTAGCTCTTGAATATACGTAGGGTCGGATATTTGTTTAATCACAAATAAATTCATTGAACCATTTCCGCCAATTCGTATTTCCTTCCTTCCACTTAGATCCCGATACACTCCAGCTTGTCTATTTTACGATAAGTTATTTAATATTCGACTAAGTTTCTCAAGTCGTTTCTTGTAATTGCTTCTAGGAAGTCTATCTCTAATATGTATGGTATGGTATGGAAGGTTCAACTTTCAGGTGTCCCGGTTAGACATCCTGTGGTCTTACCCCTTATTCCCCATTCCCTATTCCTTATTCTTCGGTTCGAATTCTTCTTATCTCGAGCCTATCGGGTGTCGGCTTGTTAAACCTCCCATCATACCGTTAAGCCTTTAGGCAAGTTTTCATTAAAATTTTTGAACACTTCATAAAACTAAAATAGATCGTACATAGAATTTCATTTCAGTTTTAATCTTCGTTTAGGTTGATAAAGGAACAATATATTATAGAAACTAAATGAATCGAGTAAATATTTTAAATAAATATAATTGAATAAATGAATAGATTATATATAAAAAAAATGTTTGAAGAATGCATATTTCTAAAATTAATCCAAATCTGAAGATCATATTAATTAAATTTTTGCCACAGATGACAATCATTATTGCTTAAAAAAGTATAAGAATACAGAAGAATATAAAACAAGTCATTTTGACAGAATGCCAAAAATTTTAAATGCAAAATATTTTTAAAAAATTATAAAGATTTACCTCAAGCGATCTGAAAAGAGCAAAAATTGTTTCTCTTCCGAAAGCAGAAAAGTTCTCCCTCATTCCTAAAATTATAAAAATAAAATTGTAAATTGCAGGAAAATCCCGCTTGCTTCTGATGTTGCCGCTTCTGATATTGCTTCTTGCATTGCAATCTGATAAAAAACATTGAAGCATACTTTGCCAAATTCATTCATCTTAAGTAAAGTTAATAATGTCTGTTTAGTGAATTTTACTGTTTATCGCTTACGTAAGAAAAATATAATATTAAAAATTGAAATTTTTTTGAATTTTTTAAAACGAATCTCGTTGGGAACAATGTAAAATGATATGATCTAATTTGATTTGATAGAAAGAAAAGCAGACGTATTTGCATTTGCCAAAAAATATCAGACCAAAAAATATTGCCAATATTTTTGTTGAAGGAAGAAATAAAACCGTATTTGTTTACAATACTTGTTGCTTACTATACAATACAATAAAATATATGATGATAAGAAAAAATAATAATAATAATAATAATAATAACATAAATAAAATCAGCACAGCCAAACTACAACGAAACAACAAAGTGTGTCAATGAACGCATGAACATCCTTTTCTTTTTATATATATATATATTCCAATTTGTTTTTTCCTCTAAATGTTGTTGACATTTTTGTCGGTAACTCAAGTATTTGCAAGTTTTTTTATTATATTTTATATTTCCACTAGACATCACTTGAGAGAATGAAAGACTGACAAAAAAATTCGAAAGTATAAAAAAACTATAAAAAGTATAAAAGTTGCCGACTTAATTCATCATGCGTCAAAGTGACAAATTAACGAATTAATTGCTGAAATTGTGATAAATGAAAGGAAAAATATTAATTAATAATAAATATTATTGGGAGATTTCTTCTTTTAAATGATTTAGGAATTGTTGGTCAAGTCGTTCCCGTAGGTAATTATCTGTTTCTGCTTGCAGTGAATGCATTAAAAACTTTTACGAATATTTTACAAAATTCATGTGTTTTTATATAAATTTTGAAAAGTAGAGCGCAATAAAACCATGTCCAATCACTTGAATAGAAAATTTTGCTTTAGTCTAGAACTTATTTTTGTCATTAATTTTTTTTTAATTTAATTTCCGATATTCTGTTATTTATTTTGCGCGACTTTCTAGGTATTTAAAAATCACATGGCAGTTTCTTCTCTCAATAAAATTACTTTTTTGACGTCGCTAAAAGACATTGCGATAAATATTGAAAACATTAATGAATGTTTACCAGGATTTCATAACCCAAACCTCATAGCATTTGTTTATTAGTCATATATTATTAAATTATTGAAAATTATTTATAAAGCCTTTTTAAACTCATTTGGAATAGCAATATTTAGCGATTAATCTGGCGCCAAATTAAAGCGCAGACAAAATGCTATTATCCTGATAGTTTATGCTTCGTTCCCATGGAATGCAGCGATTTAGAAGGCGATAATGAAAAAGGCAATTTTTATTGTTTTTCCAAACATGTTTTAGTTTTGCTCTGTAAAATCAATGGCAACGCATAGTAGTGTACCCTTTGTTTAAAATATCGTGAATTTTTTTGTTTTCATTAATGTATTTTTTATCAGAATAATAACCGTCGCACTCTAACCATTGACTTTATATATCTTCAATGTGTGTGTGTGGTTTGTTATAATTACAAAAGCATTCATACTATGAAGAGGAAAAATTTATAAATCTATAAATATACTATAAAATAAAGCAAACACTTAATGTAAAAACACGATTATTTCAATGACAGAATCTATTAAATAGCACTTCTAATAAAAATAGTTTTAATGAAATAAAATTTACAATTTAGTTAAAATATATATAGTTGCTCGCGAGGAAATGTAGCCGATTTTTCAATTTATGTTTCTAAACCAAAACGGGGTGGCTATAACGTCGAAATTTAATATCAATAGGTTACCAATCCTCCAAGCTTTGCACAATCTCTAACTGTCTGGGTTTTTATTTTTGTTTAATTTACTGTAATTTTATTTAGCTTGTATTTATTTTTGATTAAATTATATTCGTAGAAATTCAGAAGCAGAATAACAATTCCTGTCGCCCATTCCAATCAATATAGTTATAATATAAATGAGATTATTATTCAATTCAAAATGTCGTTAGACCAAACAAGCGCTTCAACGACAATATTCTGAATAATATTCTATTCCATTTCAATCAATTATCTCTTATTATCTACGAGATTATAATTTAATTTGAATAACAAAATGCTGCTAATAATAATAATAACAGCAATAATAGTAAAAATAATAATAATAATAATAATAATAATAATAATGATAATAATAATAATAGTAATAATTGTAATAGTAATATATATAATAATAATAACACTATGTGAAAACTATAATTTCGGACGGAGTTTATATACCCTACACTCGTAATACAAAGCTATAATTTCGCCCAAAAAATCAGGTTTACCCTAGGTTTTTTACATTACCTTATATATCAGGTAAACCCATTTTAACATTGCACTTCCCTTTTCTAATTAATTTATATTTATAGAGTTAATTTATTCAAATCTAATACATGGATCACACAAAACCAACCACACACGAAATAATATAATGCATAACGATTTATAACGTCCAAACTGTCATCTCAGTCATAATGGTGAAGTTTCAAAACAACAATAGCGGCTGAAAGATGGCTCTGCAAGTTTATTTTATAAAATATAGGCGTAGCATTAGGTCGATCCCCCCCCCATTTTCAATAGCAATCAATTTATAATAGCGCAGGATATTCGTACAGATTGCATGACGACACCGTTACAACAGACAGGAGAAGCAACTCGTTCTCCTGCAAAGCAGTCCACGCCAATTTTTTGCAAAAATAATTTCATATTCGCAGTTGAGTTTGGGGGGAAAAATTGTGCTCCAATTCCATTCACAAACGTAAAAAACTAACTGCATATATACATTTTAGTTATCAAAAATGGACGTGGTATCCATAAGATTTCACACATTTTCAACACCAAATAGCCTCTAATAATAGCGAATAGTTGCTCCAAATTTCGTGAGAATATCTCTCTTCCTTCTGTTGGATATATGTATTTAGAAAACTTACGATCTTGGTTTCTTAGTTTGAGAAAATTAAACGATTGCGTTTTGTTATTTTGTTTTCATGTCAATTGTATATATTTCATTGAAATTGTATAAAAATTTTCTTCATTCAGAACTAAATTCTGAGCAATAAAGGCAGCTTTCTCATATAAAACACACACATTCTCCTGTGGTGGTGATTTATCCAGACAGAGACACAGACAGACAGATGAGCGGCCAGACAGGGCCAGGTTTGACGTGTATTTTTTATGCATTGCTTACATCGCATACATTATACGTGAGCTCGTACCACGTTTGATGTTATTGTTTGGTGTCATTTAGTATACAAGAAATAACAACAACAGGTTCCACCGCACATAAACAATAGTGACGTGACTTCTGCAATGATTACAAGAGCAGTAATTGCTTCAATACTTTGTCAAATATACTATTTTTTAAGGCGTGAAAGACGAATAAAAACTTTAGTTTATTTTTTACAGGAACAAGTTTTTTTATCGCTATTTAACTATTTTCTTAACAATCAAGTAAATCGAAAAAGCCAACTGACCAAACTGACCGAAGACTTCTTCAAAAAACTAAAAAGTAAAAATCTGATGCTACAATAGCTGGCGAATTAGAGAAGCTTCAAGGTGTTAGTTGAATATTTAGTCTATACCTAAAAAAATTAAAAAACTTCAAACTGGATTGTTTACCAAAAAGGTAAAGTTATACCAGGAATATCGTAAGGAGGATAGTGAGGACTTATCTCAATGCCGGCAACAATACAAACGCAAAAAACATCAGAGCAGTGGCAGTTCTACCATATTCCTTTTGCAATGTCGGTGGAAATCCAACTCACAAAAGCGCCATCCGAAGAGTGCTATCGAAAAAATACCCCAAGCCCAACGAGCTTGCGCTTTTGGGTTACATCATCAGCAAAATATTAGTTTTAGTGACTACCTTGTAGTGACGTGAGATGACTTGGGAAAAGTGGTAGTAGAGGCATATAATAATTATACGTCACTTAGCCCGGTGACAAGTGGCCTACCAGTGCTCGGCTATGTCAAAAATACAAATGAACTTTTAGACATATGGAAATCTAAAGCCTTGCATCGTATGCACGCAATAAATCTTGCTGACAGCCATATCGATATTGAGAGCTCAAGTCTGAGGCCAGAGAAGGTATTACTGTATTCAGAAACTGAAGGATTTGTTACTGCTCTCCATGACAGGGTAATCTCGACAAAAAATTATGGAAAGCACGTTTCAAGAGAAGAAGAGATGTCGGGTGATGAGTGGAAGAGATGTAGCATGGTGAGAGAACCTGCTTCGAATGTCATACGTGTAGTTTTGAGCATGCTGGGCATAGTGCCTTAACGAATTAATTGTATTAATTAATATTATTATTAAAAGAATAGTATATAGTATATAGTCAAAATATAGTATAGTCAAAATGCTACAACAGGACCTAACAATGCACTTCAAATTTGTCTCAAATAAAAGAGATTACCATAAATACCATTCTCCCCCTGTAAGATGAAATACAAACTACTCGAACTGAATTATTGTAATAAACCCGACCATCTCAAAAAATAGGCCTGATATAAATTCATTTAATAAAGAAAACACAACATCCAAGCCAATGCAAGCAATAAAATTAATAAATATATGAATTTAGCAAATTAGCTCTGGAGGATGACGCAAAATATGAACAGTAAACTAACAGTTTATTCTACTTTAATTATCGACAATTTTCAAAAACATTCTTGAAACAATTTTTAATTGCATTGTTTTCAATAATTTGTTAGAAAATATCTATAAACAAGCATTATACTCTATTAATTAGATTTAATTAAATCAGCATTTCAAAGCAACAATATTTTGGCATGTAATAATTTAATAAAACACATACACATAAATATTTGTACATATACTCGTAGCAATAAATATTTTGTTCATTTTCAACTTTAACATTTTGCACTTTTGCCTTAGTTTGCTTCAGTTTTATTTATATACATATATGCAGTTCATTTTGACTTGTTCAGCCCGTCAGTCCTAAATTTCTGGTTCAGCAAAGTTCATCAACTTTAGTCAACTTGGACTTAACACGACCTGTGATATAGAGCTGACCTCATTTATTGCTCGGCACGTAAATTGCTTTTTGTCGACGTTGTTAAGAGCGCCTTAAATATGGTCTCTGGCTTGCTGTGTGTGTGTTTGTCATTTTAGAAATAAGCTGGGAATGGGCAACCAACAGAGATAAATATTGGTTAGAATATTGCACTCAGATGCAAGTGTCATTATACATCCTATAATTATTTTGGATGTTGTCGCTGCTTTTGGTGTTAGTATCGCTTGCTGATTGTTTCTTCTCTCCCACAAATTTTTTCGCCCTTAAGAATGTTAATAAAAAGTTTTTGCTTTGGATGTCATTACAGTTTCCAACATCAGCAAATTGTGTAATTAAATTTTAATTAACTCTTTTGATATTTGATATATATTCGCTTTAATTTTATTTATATTCGCCTAAATCACATTTACATAGGTTGATTATTTACGTCAGGATTAACAAGTAGTATCTTAAGGATATTCATTGAGAGTACTAGCCGAATACATTGTTTTAGCCCCTCAAGTTCTTCTATTTTTAAAAACTAATAATTGTCAGTCTGTCTAAGCTAATTTTGGATTAGTTTTTTATTACAGAATTTTAATGGGAAAAATTCGAAAACGTTCTTTCTTAGTAAAAACAATATTAGAAACGTTGCCTCAGTATTGCAACATTTCTAATATTGTTTTTACTAAGAAAGATAGAATTCAATAGAAAAGTCAATAGAATTGACTTTTGATCCTATATATCGGGCAGCATTCGCTCGATTGCTTGGTACGAACATATACTTAGGAAAATCCAATTCATCTTACGATCAATTTCTTATTCGAATTTGTAAAAACTTCTATTGAAGTGAAAAGCCTGAGTTATCTGAAGAAAAATGCCTGAAGTATCTAACGAAGGGAGAAATTCCCTACAAAAATGCGCGGAATTTGTGAGGTGTACTATATGACAGCTATTAGTAAACACAATATCAATATCCGCCGTGCTCGGACAGTCATTGAATTAATAGATAAAATACCTGGCGTTTGGTGGATCAAGACTGACCTGCAAGCACGCAGGAAAAGGCAAGGGCACAAAACATCAATCACATGATAATTTCGAATAATTTGAAAAGATCAGGCAAAAAGAAGCTCTATTATTGGGTACCAGAGGAATTAACGCAAGGAAAATTTATTAGCCAAATTACCACCAATGAAACCAGCGGAATAAAACTATTTCCGGAGCGAATCATTATGCGCAATGACAATGGATGAAATGGATGAAATTTCGAACGCAAGCTTCATTGATCAAGCAACGAGAAAGAAGGCTAATTTCAAACAAGGCTAAAACAAGGTTATGTTTAGTGTGAGTATTTGGCCGACAAAGAGGAAGTTGTGTTTCATTATATCAATATCAATATCAATATGCGGTCACACACTTATTTAATGAATGGAAAGGATTTGGCGGAACTTATTTAAGACATTTAAATGCATTCTCCGTACAATCTGGGCCCTGTTAACTCACTGTTAATGGTGAAAACCTGGTACCTGCCGATTGTAAAAATTTAAGCATCCGAACTACCATCGATGGGAACTCTACACCGATGCAAAAGTTCGAACAATTACAAAATGTCATTAATTTTAAAAACTACAAAATACATTTTCAATTAGAGTTAGATAATTTAAAATTATAATTTTCAGTAAACATAAATTTTATTCATAAATGTGTCCAAAAGGCCGCGAAGACTTTACAAGTGTATCAAATGGATTGTACTAATCACATAAGATTTATGGAGAGACCACAGTACTAAAAGCATTATGATCTCACTTATACAATGACAGAGTCTGCAAGTTTACTGAATTAAAGCCAACTAAATCCAACTAAAGCCAAGTAAAGTCGACCAAAACCAGTGGAATGACAGAATTAATAGCGTAATAATTTTTTTAATATTTTCTCGTATAAAGCATCACGTCATTGAATCATGAAATCTTACGCTAAAATCATTTTAGCTGCCTTTTAATGCACTGCCAAATTACATGCTCGCTCTATTGCGTAATTATTTAACGAATAAAAAGTAGAAGGCAGCGAAACGAGGAAAGTGTTTTGAGAAAGACGACGAAAAGGAATTGAAGATGGCAGTTTTTATTAGATGATTTGTTTGGTTTTGGTGCTCGGACTAAATTAACACCAGTACCGTTTTTTAACTATTCTAACTTTTTGCTAAAGAATAGCGCTCTGCTGAAACATGAATTTGCATTAAAAAAAGCCCGAGAGATAAAACTGTAAATCTAAAATTCGAAGCGGCTTGTACAAAACAAAATTGAACATTTTGTCATTCGGGCATCACATTAATGGAGCCAGATGTAAGTATTGGAAGATTTAAATGTTACTCATACGACGCATTGTTTTCGCAAATTTTAAATACGTTAGCAAAAGATCACTGTAGTATATTGTTTGCCCTTTCCTTCTTTCTTCTTTAGTTTTCTCTCATGTTTCATTTCTCGTTTCAAAAGAAATTTTCCAAAGTTCAAAAGAAATTTTTTTTAGAATATACATTAAAATAATAAAACGAATTAATACAAATAATATTATATATATGATATTATTAATATAATAATATAGAATAATACAAAATAATATAGAAACATATTCAGTTATTTATACTACTAATATACTATCGTAATTACGTACAATTAACCTATAATTTTGTTCTGTAATTATTATTTATAACTTTATTCAAATATATAATATGCATTTTTGAGGTAATAATTAATACGTTAAAGAAAATCCGTCATCTGAAACTCACCTCAATTCAGCTGGATCCCTTTTTCTCAATTCTCTTCCTTGATTCCAAAGTATGAAAAATTGAATCCTCTCAATTTTTGTTGTATTTTTATTAGCTGTTTGCTGTTATCTCGTTATCGAATACTGGTTGCGAGTTCTCTTAATTTTCTTTGATTTTTATAAAAATTTGATTATTTTATAAATTTGGCTAGTTACATCGTTTAATGAATTTTATACCCGATATGAAAACTTTAAGTACCACAAAACTTAAGAAGGCAGAGAGAATATATTTTATTTCATAATAATGATTTTATTTTCCAAGAAAGGACCTAAAATATTTAGATTTCGCTTTCCAGAAATTTGTTACCAATTTTTGCTTATTTTATAATTCAAATGCATTCAAATACATAATTCAAATTACTTTCAAATGATTTTAAAACCACCGATTTTAGAAAAATTATAATAAATAATGCCGCCTAAATTATATTTCAAAATTATATATAATTCTGGAGCCTGTATGTATTTCGCTTTCTTTTGAAGACTTTATTAAAAATTTATTTTTTAAAAAAAATCTCTACTTTCTTTCTTTTTTCTGTTTACTGCATATTTTTATTTCTCCTTTCCCTGTACGAGCTTCTATTATCTCTCTTTCTGCTTGATTCTACACAACCGATATGCAAGATTTATGAATATAAGTTAGCCCTTATCTATGTTACCTTTTACTTATTTTCCTCACATTTTCTGTTTTTTTTCGCCCCTTCTAACATCCCGAAACCCTCACAGTGTCACTTTGCAATCTCAACCTACATGTATATCTTTTCTCTTTTTACAATTTTCACACAATTTACAATTTTCCTGAAGCTCACTTTATGTACCCTAAGGTTCCTTCACAACTCCTGGCTCGGCTACAGCAAATTCACTAGCATGAGCTATCAGGTTGTTGCCGCAATCTTCCTTTTTGCATTGCATTTTATTTTTCTCTACATGGTATTTTATCCCTCTTCTCTCCGTTCTTATACTACGCTTTCTTCTGTACTGCTTTATATTATCTTAGAATTTTTTAACTCATCATCGTTCGTCTTTTTCGAACTTCATCTGTTGGCTACTTCACGCAGAACTTTTCCAATATTTACATTTTCATTTCTTTCATCAAACTTATTTCTGCGAATTAAGGAGTGAAGTTTTTTCTTTAGATTTTCGTTAAACCTAAATATATTTTTATTTGATATTTCCTGATCCTGAAATGTCCTTTTTCATTTTATTTTTCATACATTCTCTCTATTTCCTTATTTGCGTACGCTTTTCAGTTTTTCTTAATTTCTTCTTATTACATACACTGAACTGAAACTTTTTCTCTTTCTCACTGTTATAACTTTTCGCTTTTCAAGAGTTTAAGTTTATTGTTTTAATGAGATTTCCGAGATTTTCTCTACCGCATAGAGTTATCACTTCTATTGTTAACTTTGCTATTGTTGTTATTATTGGTGTTGTATTGCTCTCATTATTTTTAGTAGATCTTACTGTTGGCACTTTTTTAGGCGTGAATGATTATATATAGACGTTTATATTTTCATATTTTTATTCACATTCTTCCACTTTTCCACTTTTAAATTTTTATTTACCACGATTTTATAAAAAATTTCTATAGAACCAATTGTGTAAAAATTTCAACTCTTTAATCGTGGCAACACATTATTTAACATATGTTTATATACATCTCAAGAAAAGGCGTTTACTGACACATTTTTACTTTGTGTCTCTCTCATTTTCCACTTGCTTACAACAGAATTGGCTGGTTGTTGGAAAAGCGTTATCACGGAACTTTCTTTAATACAAACGGATATAGAATTTAATTTCTTTTTTGCAAGAAATATAAATCGGTATTATTGCACTTTTTATTAATTTACACTTTATACCTGCCTTCTTTGTGCACTTATTCTTTATTCCTCGCCAACTAACGACTTCTTCATTACTCGAGCTCTCAACACCTAATAAACTCTCACAGCAACCGCTCTCAGTGAATGTACTTGCCAGGATTCGGTTTGTAATCGGCTGAGCTGCAACACTTTAAAGAGCACAACAATAACAACCAGAAGTTATTTGCTCAAAACCAAAATCCATTTTTATGTTTTTGTTTTTTTTTAATTTTATTACCAACGTTATTACTGTAAAGTCTCTCAGTGTACAGAGACTTATGTGCAAGCTTAAAGTCTCTTCGACCTAATAATGTTGTCCTTACTTATTCCATTCTAATTTGCTCTGTAGAATTGTTGCTTTTATTAATGTAGTTTTTCCACCCCTTTTGGCTTTGCTTTGTTTCTATCACTTTTACTCTTACCAGGACTTTACACTCCATTCGAAGTTGGGGAAAACTTCATTATTTAAAGTTCTGCAGCCGACAGGAGCTATGGTAATTTTTTCTGTTCTCACCTCTCTCACTTCATTTCTGAAACAACAAATCTTGACGAAAGAGCAGAAAGTTATCAACGGCACATTGTCTAAATGTTCATCTTTGCTTTACTCTTTTCTGGTTCTTCGAAGAACATTAGAAGGTATACAAGCTTTAGGTTGTATCCGTTTTTGTTACATTTAAAATAATTTTCAACAAATTTTTTTCTTCGTATCCTTTTTACTTAAAATGTACATATTTTACATATATTTGTTGCATTGTTTTATGTTATTTTTAATATAGTTAATATAAATTTATCCATCTCTATATAAAGCACATTTCTTATTTTCAATATAATTAATTATTTTCCCAGCATCTTAACATCACTGCAAAATTATTCAAAGTTTATAATATTTATCATTCTAGCATTTTCATTAATTTGGAATGAATTATAAAAACCTTTAATATGGTTTAATTCTGTCCATTACACATTACAATATCTTTTATCTAAATTTTTTTTCACATATTTTCTTTATTGTGCAAAATAAAGAAGGTATTTGCAGTCTTCCCATCCGCGCAACAACCACTCACATTTGATGACTTTGACTCACTGAAAAACGATGTGCGAAATTGTGCACCTAAAATCAACAGCCATGGATTTGCGAGAGAGAGAGAGAGCGTCGGATGCTGCTCCATCCGCTATAACTAATATAACGAGCAAAGAGATTTGTTTGTGAACCCCTCATTAATAGGAATTTCTCTTGCAACATTTCTGAATGCTGCGAGCTTGAACTATACGTTAATGCCCCTTCTAAACGATTGCATATTAATGTTGCTCTTATTCTTGTTATTACGCCATTTACACAGTTTGATTATACTTTTCCAACGATACGAAATACTCGTATCATATATAAACGCAAATAATGTACATAATTTCTTATGAATATATATTATTAAAAATTTATTACTAATTTATAACAAATTATTTTGTACAATTTTAAAAGTACGCAGAATTGTTCAATACAATAAGGAAGTACAAGTTGCATCGTATAAAGTCATCATTGACCGACCATCGGGTGGATCTTATTTCTGTGTCTCAATATTTCATTTTTTGCATAACCCCATTTAGATGGGCTCTTACGCTTAGGTTCTTGAATCCTTATTGCATGGTCAGAATGTGTTCCCTCAATCGATAACACACATCTTGCCATTTTAACATAATCAAGTCATCGGTTTCGCAATATTCGTGAAGTTTACCTTTTCACCTGGTTAATGATAACGATGATAATGAATAACCGTCAGTAATTATGACACAAAACAAAATAATATAAAACAAAACGAATAAAAGCAAAGACGGCAAATTGTTATTTTCATTTACATTTTATACACAATTTTGCGGCATTATTCATTATTCATTGCAATTTTCGGCATTATTCATTGACCATATTATGCCTAAAGGGGTGTACAGATTATGATAGATACTTATAATTTACTTACTAGATAGAGTATGCGATAAATTTATGCATAATATATACCTCGATATAGTTATATACGCGATACAAACCAGGAATATTGCCGTTGACTCTTGTCGATTTTTTAGCATGCATCTATGTTTAATTTGTGTCGCTGTTGTGTCGCTAGACTATCGTCGCTATTATCGCTATCGCCGGTATCGCATAGTCGCTAACGGTAATATATATTTTAAAAGCACTCCAATAGTTTAGATCTTTAGATTTAGATCAATCATCTAGAATTTCGATTTAAAATGGTCAACGACGTCCTTTCCATTCATTCATTCAATCAAAGAGTGACAATGCCATTCATTTCCTTAACTATTCTATTGTTCTATAAAATATATCTCCCACCGTCACACTCACTCCCTCTCATCATCTCTCTATGCTTCTTCGCTTCTGGATCGTCAGGGACAAGACAATTAAAATTAACGGAACTGATTAACAACTACAGCAACAAAAACAACAAGATTTATATCATGGACGTCCGCAAAATTAAGCCAACAATAAAAGAATTCCAAGTTTATGAAACTTTAAAATTAATTTATGTTTGCAGTGAGCGAGTCAAAGGAAGGCCGAATCACACCGAGGCAGTTTAATATACATTTCGAAATGAATGACTGCATCAAAAGAGAATCCACCCGCACACCTAAAATAAATCAGCAGTTTCCAGAAACAAGTGTCAGCGTCAGTAATCAAATGCATCAGTGCGGATTGTAATGCAGATAAATTTATTCGATTCAATTATATGTTTTTATAAGAAAGTCGAAAACAATTTAGTTTGGCTCGAATAAGAAGAAACTGATTTTAAATTTTAATAAATGCACTAAAGGTGAATAGATGCATTACAATACACAAATATTAGAAAAATTCTAGTTTAATCTTTTTAAAATAAAACAATATATAAAAAATGGCTTCCATAATTTAGATATATATATATATATATATATATATATATATATATATATATATATATATATATATATATATATATATATATATATATATATATATATATATATATATATATATATATATATATATATATATATATATATATATATATATATATATATATATATATATATATATATATATATATATATATATATATATATATATATATATATATATATATATATATATATATATATATATATATATATATATATATATATATATATATATATATATATATATATATATATATATATATATATATATATATATATATATATATATATATATATATATATATATATATATATATATATATATATATATATATATATATATATATATATATATATATATATATATATATATATATATATATATATATATATATATATATATATATATATATATATATATATATATATATATATATATATATATATATATATATATATATATATATATATATATATATATATATATATATATATATATATATATATATATATATATATATATATATATATATATATATATATATATATATATATATATATATATATATATATATATATTTACAGTAACAAATTTGTAACACACCGCCACAGTAATATCCAAAATTAAGGCATTCGTAATTGGTGAAAAAATTCACCACCGAAGCTTTTAACACACTTATGAATCCATACATCTTTGTATATTCACACATAAACAACTTTTTCTATACCATTCATATACACAGAGCGCTTATGAGCGAAATTTTGCAACATTTTATGTTGCTATTATTATTGTTCGTTGTTGTTGTTGTTGTTGTTTTTGTGATCATTTTCTTATTAGTGTGTTGGTGGTAGTAGTGGTGATTTTATTAGTGATGAAAACATTGACTCCAGCAATGTTTGTGACCTGATTTCCGTGACGTCATTCATGAAAATTTCACATTTAAGCCAAAAATTATAGAGCCTACTCGAACACACTCTCCTGCAAGGAAACACGCATACACACAAATGCACGTACTCTTAACTTTCTTTAGAAATATCTCGCAATTAAAAAACAAACTAGTGGGGAAAATCTAGTTTCAAAATTAGATCAAACGTACTCACGTAATGTGATTATAAATCGTATTAAATAAAAAACTATTGATATTAAATAAAAAAATTCTTCAAATTATTGTTCTTTAGCTTATCATATTTTAATTCGTCTTTTGTCTGTATTGTGCTTTTCATCATCTCATATTTTCATTTAATTTTGCTCAAGTTTATTTTGCTTCATTTTGAGGTTTATTTTCAATTAATTTTTATGCGCAATTTATTTTTCTTTCTCATAACTTTTTTTTCTCATAAATTTTTTCTTTCTGTCATCAGATATATCTCTGCTTTTTCTTCGAAGCGAATCATTACAAAAGACGTCTTTGACAGTTGATTTTTCATGAAACATTTGTTATTTTAATTTTTTACTTTACTGTCGTTCTTTGTAATTTCTATTTTTTATGATATTTGTATTCCTTTTTCGTACGTTTTTGTACTTTTTTGTATTCATGGGTTACCACCGTACGTTACCTTTCTTGCCTTTTTGCCACTTTCTAAAAAATTCCCAGCATTTCCTTTCTAATCCTTTTTATTACATTTCGCCTAGTAGTCGAATTGTTGTTGTAATATAGCTTTGACATGGTTGTCACTCGTATCGTTATTATTGCTGTAGTTGTTTTGTTGTTGTCGTTGTTATTGTTGTTGCTGGTTTCTTCCTTGTGTTTATGTTCATATCTTTGTTTGCAGGCAACTATTTTGTCGACAATATTTGTTTATGTTTTATATTGCTATATCAGGACAATTCTGTTGCTGGAAGGGGAAACAAGAGGGGGTTGCTGAAGCAAAAAAAAATTCGAAAATAGTTTTCTGTGTCACGTGCCGTGTTTAATTCTGATTTCTTGCACTTCTCTCATTTTTGTTTGTTCAAACGAATGGGCATTCTTTGATCATTCTTTGAGTTTTTTCTTTTGTCGCAGTCTTTGTTGTTGTTGTTATTTTGTTGTTGACGTCATAGTCATCGCCGTTGTTGTTGTTGTTATTGACGTTATAACTCTTCTCATTTCTTTTTAGTTCTTCGTTAGAGAATCCTTTTGATATGTTCATTTCATAGACTTTTGCAGAAGGCTCACACGTGCGTGTGTACGTGTGTGTTTACGTACATATGTGTTAGCGTGTACATATTTCTGTGTGCATTCATGTGTTTCTCGCAAGCGTGAAACTCTATGAAAATCTTATTCATTGTTGAGAAGCGTTCCAAAGAAGCTCAACGCCGTGCGTGAATCATGGAGAATTACGACACATCACATCATCATGTACTCGTCGTTAATAATTTTATTCAAATTGCATCATTATTTTCAACGAAGGGATCACAATCTGTTTTATGAAGATCAAAACTGAATACATTTTGCATAAATTCGAGTCCTTTGTGAAGAAGCTTTAAACTAATTTATTTAATGTTTTGAATGTAATTGTCAAATGCTTCTCCTCTTTTAATATAAGCGGCTTAATCTTAAATTATAATAAATTAATAATCGTTAATAAACTTAAAACATAAAATGAAACTGAACAGAAAAAATACAGACTTTTTTTAATTCACAACATTCATAAAATAGGATGCAAATGTGTTACCTATCGCCAACAATTTTACATAACTGTATATTTTAGATTCACTATATGCATCGTAAAGCATTAAGTTTGATTGAAAAAAACGTTTAAATAACGGAAACACTGAGAGTTGATCCAACGTGCAAGGATCCGGCTGAATAATTCATAGAAAAACTTTTTACAGGCAAATGAGATCAAGCTTTGCGATCTTCGGTTCTACATATTTTAATGTGTCTCCTTCGAGCTTTTCAACGTATTTCAAATATGATTGGGTAAGTTCTTGCTGAGCGCCACGAATGGTATTTTTTTTTTTGGTTCTTTTCGATAAGTTCCACCCCTTTATTAAAGCTTGACCAAAAAGTATGTGCTAGAGTGTGAAGTATGGAACCAACCCTCTTTCCGCCTGATTCCAATTTGGATCAAGAGCGGGGTATCTGAGGAAAGAACTCATTGAATGGAATATTTTCGTTGATTTCGTAGAAAACCTTCATAAGTTTTTTAAGATGAATATCGTTAAAATCTCTCAAATTCTTGTAATTCTCGAATTTGTAAAAAATAGCCTTAAACGATTTAGCATATTATTCTATACATTACATTTTAGTTCCCCGTGTTTTAATACGTTGCATGATTTTTTATATAAACGGAAAAAATACTTTTTAACTTTTAGTAGAAAACGTAAAAAGAAAAATTAGCTCTAGTCGTTTAGTCTTTTTTCATATTCCTCAATTTCTTTTTACGTTTCTAAAACCTGAAGAAAATGATAATTGAAATATTCTTTTATTCATTGAATCAATAAAACAGTTGAGTAACAGTCTAGTACCCTCCAGTAAATAATAATTCCTATTACAATAAGTCATTCTCCATCATCCAATCCCCAACACTTCTCTTTCGATTTAACTTTCGACGGACGCCAACACAATTGTTAATTTTCATTTATGGAAAACCGCCAACCACTTCACAGCTGTTTATTCTTTTTTTCTAAATAATATTTCAAAAGAAATTGTTTTGCAACATCAAGACTGTTCCGTTGCCTTTCCCTGAGTAGTTTCCATTTTTTTTTTTGCTGAGCCATTATTTAATAAACAATATTCAAAGCTCCACAACAAATTCAACATTTGGTCTGCACTTGATTTCGCTGTTGATGAAGCTAAGAAAAACTACCAAGACTCCAAATCCAAAAAAAAACGAAAAGATAAGAAAAAAGTGAGGCAAAGACGTGGAGAAGTAAAATATTATCGCCCATCAACGCGCCATACAAAATAGCTCACAATTTGTAAAGAAAAAAAATCGTACCGTAGTCATCCTCGTTCACATCATTGTTCCCAACCTTCGATAACTTTCCTTCCCTTTCAATCGTTCCTCACAGTTCTCTATCATTTACCGTTTCCACAATTCGTTCGTTCGTTTAACCAATCCGTCATTCATTCATTCGCTCATTCATCATTCACTCATTCATTCATTCATTCAAAACCACTTTCGACCAAGCAAACTAATTCCTTCATTCTGTCTTATCCTTCGCACGACAAATAGCATAGAGAATGTTGTAAAGTAGAATAGAATGGAATAAAAAAGAATAGCAAAATTTAAGCTCAACCCACAATCATAATGTTACCCGGATATCGGTCCCTCGTTTTTTCTTTTTTAGTAATTATCTTGGATCAATGCCAAAATTTTGGTAACGTTTCGCTTGGCAATCAGTCGAAAGTTTGTTGGCGGTCGGAGGTAGAGTGAAACGATGTCTGTAAACTTTAAGGATGTGGCAATAACGATGGAAAAATTTACAAGCCCATCAGCAACAGCATCGGCAACAACAACAACAACAACTACGGCAATAAGAAGAACAACGGTATCAACAACAACAACAAAACCAACGACGACAACGACGATAGAACGAACAGCGAGAGCAATAACTCTAAAACCAAAAGGACACTAAAAACCAGAAAAACAGCAAATTTTGAAAACTAGGCTAAATTTTCAAAAGTCAGCACGAAGACCCGCGCTAGCGGGTTGAGGAAAAAGTTGAGCGCGCGCGGATATTTTTCCCGTATTGAAGTTTAGGTTAAATAAACGATTAGGAAATAAAATTGATTTTGGCTTGATTTCCTTTTTTATTTTTTCGTTTGTTTTGCGCTGAATCTTTTGTTTTTTTACTGTATTTATGCGCTCTCATTTTTCTACTGGAATTTTAGGAATTCCACCAATTTTGATTTATGAGCAAAATTTATTTTGTCAGAAACACGAAAATGAATGTGAAAAAAAGGAAGGACTAAAATGTGAAAAGGCAAGAATGAAAGCAAATTTTTCAAAGAAATCAGATAATCGCAATCTACGTAAACGTGAATTTATACTAAAATCACATCGGGTTTCAAAGCGTTTCCTAATTTCTTTCCAAGCAACTAATTGTACTAATTTTACGATTATTCGGTAAGTTGTTCAATATCTTATATTATATAATTAAACTATTTTCCCTTTTATAACAACTGTATTAGTCATCCATTAGTCACCAGGAGGTGTAAGAGTCATTAGAATCTATGTTTGAAATAAAATGTAAGAAATGATTTATTTACTGAATATTAAATTTTGTATTAATTTTCCTCATTCGATACTTTTCTCATAATCTCTCGTAGCTCAGAAATATTTGTGAGAAATGTAGATTAAATTTATGAAAATGCGCTTGTGTATCACAACCACCTTAAGTTTTATTCCCGCTACCACGACCTTCATTAAGAGATTCTTCTTTGTTTGTGAACACATTTGAGTTTATTTCTTTCTTCCGCCGGAACTGATTGAAACTATGGCTTGATAAATTTTAAGAGTCAGCATAGTCAAATCATGAACAATCACTGTGACGTCACAGGTTAGAGGTCGGAGCAAAAAATAAAAATATATTTCTTGAAAATAGTAAATATTCTTATAACAGAAAATATAGATTACCGTACGCCTATAAAATTAATAACAGTTAAGCAAAATAAATGAAACAAAATTTTTATATCATAAAAAATATTCAATATTCCGAAAACTAAATATTGTTTAGTATAATACTATAATAAATAATAAGAAAAATAAAATTTTACTTTTTATAAAAAAACAAATTAATATTTATAAACAGTAAATAGTATAATATAATAATAGTACAAAAATAAAAATAATTAATAATAATAATAATAATAATAATAATAATAATAATAATAAAACATAATTTATCTATATATATTTTGCGTATCTGTATGTGTTAAACGTTGATTTCCGTATCAGAGTTTATTTGTTGGTTTTTTTTGCAAATAACAAAAATCTGTTTGAATGAGCTTTTTAATATCTGCTGAGTCCAAAGTGACACAAATTATGCTAAAGTAATACATCATGTCATCATTGTTGATGGTTGTCACAATGAATGTTGCAATGAATGAGAATTTTTTCCTGCACATTTTTTAATGCCTCGAGGGAATATTACGAGAGGGATACACAAGCAGATTAATGGGTGGAAAAAATATATGGTAGTAATAAGTCTTTGTATTCATACAAGAAAATTTATCATACAAACATAAACACATCTACATTTATTTAATTTACATTACAAATCCAATTAAGTCCTATATCGTTCCCTACTGTGAGCAATCGAGAATAACATAAGGTTTTTAAATCACAGAGAGTAGGCTCTGCTTTGTAAGCTAACCACAATCAGATATAAACACATAAACACAATTATTAATTACCATAGCAATAGCCAAAACTAACACCAAGAGCAAAACTATCACCATATTCATAACTATAATCTCTACACTAATCACAACCATGATCAAAACCATAACCCTAGACATAAACCACCAATATGACCATTGAATCACAAAAGAATGGCTTAACATTCACAGAGTTTGACCACAAGCAAGTCGATTGTAATACATATTGATTGAATTTACGCATTGCACATCCTTTCTGGATTCCAGCCGTTTTCGCAAAATAAAATAAAACACTTTCTATAATGGTTTAATTTATATTTCACTTTAATATTTCACTGCAAATATTCAAACTCTTTACTCACTGCAAATATTCAATATCTTTGACTTAAGTACTGACATGGAAAATGAAATTTAAATCAGCCTGAGACAGGTTGTTCCATATATCTTAATTAAATCAATTAGTTAACTTAATTTAAATTTAAAGAGAGCCAGTTTTTGCATATCTATTTGTTAGCTTATTAATTACACGCTAAAACTAGAATAGGTTTAATTTTAATCTACGGGTAAAGCCTTGCTACTAACTGACTGTCTGACTTCTAAAGATAAAATTAGTAATGCCATTTTATTAGTAAAGCCATGTCAAAATTAGTAAAGCCATGTCATGTTTTATGATGATATTTTATAATAAGTAGAGAGCTCATTAAGTATCCAGCCCAATTTCATTTAATTAACCCTTTCATTGTCTTTCTCATTAACCATTTTGTCATTTCCATTAATACCATTTTGCTGTAACGGTGGTGAGTCGGACTTTTTCAATTCCATAGCCAATTTATAGCCTAATTCTGGTCGACGATCACGACCTTCGGTCATAGCTTTTACCTTAAGGGAAAATAAAGGAAATTAAGAGCTCTCTTAATCCAAAAAGGGAAACTAATTCAGATGAAGTTTACCTCATTCGAATTTACAACAACTCCATAATTGCTAATAACTTTCTTCTTTGTATTTTCAATGTCATTTAAATCGGTACCGCGGCAACAATCATCTATTAGAATTGTACGATAACCCACGGAAAGAGCATCAGCAGCGGTAGCTCCTAAAATTTCAATAATCCATTACAGAATTCTCAACAGCTCGGTGACTGTGATTGACTGTCATTCAGACTTACCAACACATACGTCATAGGCTAAGCCACAAACGTAAATGTCTGTGGTACCCTTCAATTTCAATTGCGCATTAAGATTGGTATCCGAAAGCTTTTTATTATCCCAAAACACAGAATAAGAATCTACATCTGGATTGGTACCCTTGTAAATTTTAATACCCTGGTCGGCAATCTAGAAGAAGATAAGCATGAAGTAGAAAAGGTTAGAAAACCACTAGAATAATAGAAGGATAGAATTTTAGATAGATATTATAAGTAATGTAAAAAATAGTCATAATTTCAGTTCTAGAGGAAAACAATAAAAATCTATTTTTCACGTACTTTTAAATCCTTATGCAATTCTGCGCCCCATGAATCCTGAACGCAATGACGTGGCCATAAACGTTGCGTCAATGGAGGAGATCCGGCAAAAATCACGGTATCAAATACTTGAGCCGAATCAACATCCACCTAATACGAAAGTGATCAATAATTAAGGTTATGATTAAATATTAAGGTTAGGTTTAAAAGAAATGAGGTTATGTTAAAAAAATTGAAGTTATAAACTTTATTCAAGTTTAATTTTAATTCATCAACTGTACCGGTGAACTTTCATCAACGGGACGCATTCTCAAGTTATCAATAAATGATACATGATCACTCGGATGCCAATCGAGAGAATAAAATACCGCATCGAATTCAACTGAATCCAAAAGATTATTGATAGGCTCGAGAATCTACAGAAGTATAAATTAAATTAAATTTAATCATTTCTTCCTTGCCAATGAGAAATGCTCTACTTAGCGACAACAACAACAACAAAAAGGAGCAAATAGTATCAATTTCAAAAAGCACTCGTTACAGAAATTGACAGATGTGATTCAATTACTGGAATTCCCGTCAATTGCTGAAGCACTTAAAACCTCTTCTCTGTCTCGGAAATAATTGAAGATTACTATTAGTTCGTATTTTACACATTCGCTCTTGTTATTGCTGATATGCCACATATTCTCATAACACTTTACTTACTTCGTGCCCATTCTGTTTTGCATTACATTTGCTGATGTCTAAGGAACCGCTTATGAAATCGTTTTGCACATCGACAATCAAGAAAGCATTCACCGGACGAACAATCTACAAAAGAGAGAGAAAGGACGGAATATTAATAACATTCAAAGGAAGAGAGAAAGAGAGAGAGAGAGAGAGAACGCGGAAAGGGAAATAAATAGATAAAGGAAACCAAACACAAAATTGATATCTGGCAACACTCAAGAGTAATGTCTGCAGCGGCACAACTTTTAATGGTAGTAAATATTTGATCTAACATCAAATGGATTGTTATTGTTGTAACAGTTAGGCAGGCTGAAACCATGAGAACTGTTTTTGTTTTTATGATTATGAATTGATGTGATAGTAATGTTATGACTATCCGAGGTTTCATCCGAGGTGGAACCCGTTCTTGCTTATTTCTCTCAGAATATTCTTGTCAAATGTTCGTAACAGTGTCTGTCATCGTTATCCTATATCCGTAATTTCTACACCCAGGCAAACAATGGACGAAATTATATCGATCCAAAGACTGAATCGAAATATATATACTTTTCTATAACGGTCATGTGTCTTTTAATTACAAACGGAGGAGCCAAAGTGAATGCACTCTTAATCCTTCGAGCAGATGTCACCAAAATTATGCAATTTTCGTATTTTATACGGCTTTCTACTCAACTGGCAACCCATATTTCCTCGCGAAATGGACACTTCAGACTCTTCTCCCTTTCTCTCTTTAAATTCATCATTTGATGGCCAGAGCATTTTTAACCGAAGAGAGGAATTCCCAGCTATCGATGCCTTATTTAGATCGTGCTTGTTCGTAGTTTTGCTCTCATACTAAATTTGCTTCACAACTATTTTATGTGACATGTAGGCGTGGCTGTAACTCGACGAGTATCTGCTTCATAACTTTACCTGCATTTTAAAACTATATGTTTCCACTTAATATATATCGATACAATTTTTTTCCTCCCTAACCTAAAAATTTTTAAAAAATGCTAATGCCCCCGACTTGTAATATTGCTAGGAGTCAGACTATTTAAATAGCAGACAAAAAGATTAATTACAAACTATTTCAAGGATGTGACATTAATTTTACTCCTTAAATGGAACAAATAAAGTCACTGAAGCAATAAACATCCACCAAACAATCCGACCAAATACGACGGTCATTAAATGTAGAATACATTAAGACACTATCAAATCGGCACCATTAAAACAGATTTGATGCTATCAGAATAATGGCAGTAATGATGCTACAATCTTCTCCATTACTTTATAGTACGCTATACTAGCATAGCATATAGTATACGCTCTATGGTAGTATAGCATATAGTATACACATACACACATATAGTATACACTCTATACCAATTAAAAAAGAGCGCGACTATATAACCAAACCTAATCTCAAAAGAAGTTCTTAAATGCATTTTCTTAATTGAATATTATTTAAGAACATTTTATTCATTCATCACAACACGTAATATCAATATTATGTTTGAAAATGAAAATATTAAAATATTAATTTGAGCACGTTAATTTAAATTTGATACTCTATGAATCCTTTTTTCCAAAGACGTTCACCCAAAAGCAAAAGTTTTAAAAATTAAATGGAATTAATATAAAAAATAAACTACTTAATTTATTAATACAAATTGATATGGAAAGTGTTTAATACGCCCTTAAAAATACAATACCGAAGAGACACGCCCATGATATTTGTGTGGTAGTGCAATGAAAAAGGTCAAAGATCCACTTATGGCGTTTACATGTCGAGAGGAAAAAAGCAATTATAAGAGACCTAGAATTGAGTAAAATTTATTTCCGTTTCATTGAAATAGAATTGGTATTGGTGCGAATCGGATAAAATCGCGTGTGTGTGAAATTGCTTGACCTTTTTGCATGCGGCAAGAGCGCGGTTCTCCGAGGTATTTGTGCTAACACTTGCGGCACAATGTTTTTCTTTAATTTCCTCACTTGAATATATTTTCAATTTACTTTTTTTACTAAAAAATTTAATCAAAATTTTTCGACTCATCCTTCTCCTCCGTCAAAATACTACTAAACATCCCTATGGTTTATCGTATAAAAATGATAAGAAAATATTCATCTAAAAACGGAAATTAATTTATCACTAACACTGATTTATTTCGTGCATTTGACTCATCGTGGTCAACGGTAAATATTAGTATCTGTCACCTACATGTTCAGGCACACACAATCTTTCTCTCTCTCACTCGCTCTCTCTGATCACCCTTTTTTCATTTTCTCCAACAAGTTTTAATCCAAATAAAAATTGTTGTATTGACGCCAGTGAAGGAGCATCAGTATTAAATCCCTTAAAGCAGCGCTCCCCAAAGTTTGTTACGTTCGCCAGGATAAATGTTTATAAAATAAACTATGATTTATAAAAGGAAAAAAGTAACAGTAATAGAAAGTAAAATATAGAAAGGAAGTCAATGTAATTGCTTCTGAAACGCAATAAGATTTTTTACTGGAACAAAAATTATATTTACTAATACTAATACTTAAATGATATTAAGTAAATGTTGAAAGTTAGGGAAACGTAGATACACAATTAGAAATCAAGTATTTCAACGAAAGAAGGAAATATAAAAAAGACGTAAATATGATGACGTTTTTTATGATGCCTTTTAATGACGATTTAGTTATAAATCTGCTACAAATACTACTTATTCCCAAGCTGAGACGACTTTTATAGCTCAAGAGTAACCAATTTCGTGACAATTCCGTTATCATTTTATACTATTTAATATTACTAAGATACTGAAGGATATTCATAAGCTCTTGTTGGGAAGGGTGTGAATAAGTGTGAGAATTTTTTAACTGTCTGTCTGTTCTGAGGCTGTTTATATTTAAACTATAATAATATTCATATGTGCAGTAAAAATATAAGCACATTAAAAGAATAATATTACTGCTCTGTCATCACTAGTGCAGTCGTAACAAAACCATAGGAAATTTCCTGCATTATCGCAATAGACTCCCTCAGATCTAGTCTAGTTGGCCTTATGAATTCAATCATAATAATTCTTAATAAACGTATCTCATAACAGACGATTTGTAATAAAGTAGGAGGCATTAAAATCGATTATATCTTTGTGCGGCGGAAAAAAGTCAAACAATAACCCACTCTCAGTATTAATAATACTTCTCTTATACTTTTCTCAAATTTTAATTTCTCTTTTAACCAAATTTTTCAAAATAATAAACCTATCATTTTTCCACACCTCAAAAATTATAAATCAATATATATTTGCATTGCTACGCAATCCATTCCAATTTCCCTACTGGGTTATAACTTCTGAGAGCAGAAGCATCACTTGTATTAAACGATAATTAACTCAGTAGGTAAAAAAGTCACAAGACCTGCCTCTTCATCGCATCACCATCATCATCATCAATATCGTTTATTAGATGTGAAATTAATGCATTTAAATTTTATACCCTACTGCTGCTCAATCATATTTCATTCTGTATTTAAAAAAATATTGATGCCACGGGAAAATCCACTTCAATTGAACAAAACAACAGGGAAGAATAACACCAAAAATTTCATAAAAATTCTATTAAAAAATCTTTAATAATTACTTACTGTTTTAATCCAACGATTCCAGCAAAATCGAAATTCATTTCTATCAATAAAACCATCGCCATTAACATCGAATATTTGAAAAATCTCTTCAAGTTTATCTGCGGGCATTTCGTAAATTTGAGCCTTATCATTGCGAAAGAGAGCACGGCATATTAAAGAGAACTCAGAGAGATTGAGACGATCATCACTGGAATGAATGGGTTACAGTAATAAAATAAACTCAATAAGCTTTGCAGAATAAATCAGAATAAATGTTTTTAATAAATAAATTAATTAATCGAATCTTTCCGTCTAAAAAATTATAAATATAATTTATAATTTCATTCTAGTAGTAAACAAATTAACATAATCATATAATTACAAATAATTTCTGTGAGTAAATCCTAAAAGCAATTAAATCCCAATTATTTAATTATTATTTTTTGAAAGGACTTTTACTAATTTCTATAAATTATTTATTTGGATTTTATATTTACTTTGATTTTAAAATAATTCAAGAAAATTTCACCTTTTACTAATTCGTTTAATTCAATTTTAATTTTTTATATTTTATATTTTCCTTTATTTTATATAAAACATACCCCAGTAATTAATTCTAAATCTCATTTAAGAACTTACCCGTCTTTATCGAAAGCCGTAAAACAGGCATCCATTGCCGTATCATTCGAATCGTCGACGATAATTGATGTGGTTGGTGAATTCATTTCTTCTGTTAAGCGGAAATGCAAACGAAACTAAAGAAATACTATCAATGCAATCAATAACGAAACTCACGGATTGCGTTTTGTAACCTTTCTTCGATATGAAAACTATTTATAGTACGATAATTTCACGATTTCCACCGAAACGAAACGTAATCGAAGGTATCGAATATGCTGGTAACGAGCCCGAGTATACTCGTTCCAAAGAAACAAACAAACAATTTTTTATGATTCCAATTTTATTATTATTCTAATACTAGTCACTGAGCAACTCTTTGGTTAGAAATTGGTGTTGGTGAGATGCACGTTGCACCTGCGTTGCACTACAGTTAGATATCGTCACTTTTGATAGAGCAAACAACAAACAAGCTCTTCACGTTTAGAATGACCTTTAGCAATGAACTTTCTTATCAATATTTTACAGATTTCATTATTCATACACGTTAAGTTGACTTGTGGGGTAGTGTTGGTGGTAGTATTGGTGATGATGGTAATAGTGATTTTGTTATTGTTGGTAATTAGCACTTACGCTGATATAGATATTCCGGTACCCTCTAGTTTCAAGGTTGTATTGACTGCAATGGAAACTTAACCTTTGAGCGATGCCACTCAATCTACCAAACTAATTTGCCCGGTTCGATGCTAACTCTTCGACTATTTTTCTCAAACAAATAAACTCCATTAGCAGAAAATTTATTCTTTTTACATTGGCAACTAATTGTTTCTCTCGAACGACGAATGAAAAATAAAAACCTAGCTTTTTTTTTTTTTTTTTTGCTTCACTGATTTATCGATACAACAAACTTTTTGAAAATCATAGAAATGTACGAGGGAAATTTGTTGTTGTCTCTAAGAACAATACAAGTCTCGCCAGTCTAGTAGTCCGCTCTCTCGTTTCTTTCTTGTCTACCTGTCTACGTTCACAAACTCGCCAAATAATTTGAAAACTGCGTTTTTTAATTCTTTTATTTTTATGCCCTACATCCCAGGGGAACATTCGCACCTATACCGGTTATGACAGATATAGAAAAGTATATATATTCCGAGTATACTTAGAATCATCAATTGATTCGATTTATTACTTCTGTCATGTCTGTCTGTCCGTCGTATAGAGGTGAAAAATAAAAATGAAATAAAATGAAATGAAATAAAATTGTAAAACGTTCGGCATTATAAATCCAGGGTAAATGGGTGTATCCTGACCACTATAATGCTATACTACGAGTATTTATGCAAGCTTTTCACAAAATTTTTGTTGAAGATGATTTAGTCGTGCCCACTAGTTATTGGATTTATATTGTAAAATTATATTACGGGTGTAGGGTATATTAACTTGAGTCAGATCGAATATCCTTACTTCTTTTTTATTTTTTTTTAATTTTTTTTTTTTTTTTTGTGAAAATTAGCAATTTTGATTGAGGAAGTTTCGATTTAATTTTGAATCGCCGATTTAAATTTTGATGAATAAAATATATATAAAACAGTTCTAAATAGTAACTAATTCGAAAAAACGGTGCGGTCATAATTATAATCAAATCCCAAAAAAAAAACAAAACTCCAAAGATGTATGTAGGGGAAATGTTATTGGATTTAAAGCGATAAAGAATATTTCTACTTCGAAATTTAAGCGATTTAATTCTTTTTTAGCAAACTTTTCAATATTATTTAACGAACATAAGTCTGAACGAAGTTTATGAAGATGAAAAAACTGGTTTCAAAGAACTCTTACTTTTGGCAAAAAGAAATGAACGCTATCGAATTGGCAATAAATACTGCCCACTTTTCTCTTTCAGATCTTCCGGGTCCTAACCAATTTCAAACCATCGATTGAATTTATCCAATAATGAAATGTTATTGAAATATTATTTTTTTTAAACTTATTTTATTTTTCATATAAATTTTATCTCCCAAATTTAATATCGAAGAACTAATAAATTGACCTTTATGTTAAGCGAGGTTAAGCTGCTTGGTTAGAAAAACTACTTAAGAGGTCAAAAATATTAATTTGATAGAAGGAGGGATTTTTAACATACGTGGGGCTATATCCATTTCACTGTGGATACGAAAAAAATTATTTATAGAATTTCGTAAAAGATATTTTATGCTCCAAAATGGCATGGCTTGAGAAATGACTTAGAATTCCTAAAAGGTGTTTTATTTTTTATTTGTTGTGTCACTACGTGGACTTCTGTTTGATTTCTGAGTTCTAATGATTAGCCCTCGTTTCACATATTCACATCAAAGATTCAATTGAAAATGTTTGATGGATATTCACTACAGAGCTCTAATAGCGCTTTGCAACACATTAAAAAACCTCGTTTATTGCGTTTCAGCCATTCTAGCCGTCGTTAACAAGAATAAGATAACTCGGAACCTGATGATCACAATTATATGAAATTTCAGTTCTATATCCTCAGATAGTAAGACTAAGTAATTAATCAACATATTAAAGTAATTAAAGTAATTAATCAACATATTTTAATACACCTCTCCAATACCGAGAATATATTGAACGTTTCTCGAGGATTGAAAAAGTTAAATAACATCTAATAGAGCTTTTATGTATATTTTTAATATTGCATGATTTCATTTCAAATATTTGTAAATAAAACTCACTTTAAAAATTGACACAAAAAATGTAGATATAAATTTAATGCTTTTAAATTTTTTTAAACCTAAGAGGAATGTTATAATAGTTAAGAGCAAACAACAATAAATGTCAGTTCATCATAATAATGTTAATCTTTCAAGTAAACATCGATTAAAAAATATTTTCTTAAAATTTAATTGAATATTTCTACAAAGAAGTACATTAATTCCATGTTCCTTTACAATTTCATTTATCTATTTATAATATTTAATAAAATTTAACTTTTGCACTTAATAATTGATAATTATCGGATGCTCTTTATGAGCGGTGGTGGAGAAGCGCAACAATTTAATTATGTGTTTCATGGCATTTGTGCAAAGTTCACGATTATTAAAGGTCGAGGATGCTCGATGACAATCTTTATTATAATCATTGCGATAATGACGAGAGTGATGGAGTGCAGTGATTGGCAGGGAATGAGAGAAAGCATATTTGGTGATGGTCATTCCGCTTTGTTCTGTAAATATTTAACATTTCTCCTTCTACTTCTATACGATCGAAATAACCGTACGATCATTTCATCACTCAAAGTCATGAGAACAAGAATGGTTTCCTCTTTCAATCATTACCAGACCTATCCCCGGACCAGTTCCCCCAACCACTTCCTAAGCCGCCCACCCTCATCGTCATCCCATCCAATCACATCAATCCACTCAATGACCAAAATCCCATTCATTCTTTTCTGAATCTCTGGCATCTGGCTGTTGAAGATAACGAGGTCAGTTGTAAATTAATTTGTCTTTGTTTTTTTTTATCTTTGTTTTGTTTTTCTTTTTATTGTTGTTATTATTTTGTTGGCAGCAGGCAATCTTTGTTTGAGTAGGAATAAATGAATGATTGGATCAATGAATAAATAGATAAATGAAATGAATGAATGGAAACGAATCATTAATGACTCAATGAGTTTGGGTCAATGCGATGGATGCCAGATGGATGCACTTGATGCAGTTTTTGGTCAACAATTCGTTTTAATGAGAATCAAATTTTAAATCCAATGAAGAGAATGATACGAAGTAACAAGAACAAGAGAAAGATGCAGAGATTGAAAGGAAACACGGAGGGAGGCAGCACCCTCCTGTCCTTATACTACACTCAATTTCAACAAATATTGGCGGATATTCTTGGCAATAAATAATAAAAAAAAATTAAAACGATTACAAAATTGAATATCTAATTTCAATTATAATTCATTCATTAATCAATTTGAAACTGATGAGCATTCCGTTGAGAACAAATTTTTATGGCCTAAATTTTACAATTAAACCAAAAAGCTAAACCAACAAAAACAGCAACAAAAAGCGATAATAGGAAGGAATAAGCATTGGCTAAATATGAAAAACTTTTTGAAATCCTAAAATATTCTTTATGATTGAATGAAAAAAGGAATTTAGTGAAAAATTTCTGATATGAAAACTTTTGAAAGGACTCAGAAATATCTTCTACTTCCAAACTGCCCTTCCAAACTGAATTATCCTCCCCTTATATCAAGGTGGAACACTTAAAAATATAAATTTAAAGGGCTCTTAATTTCCACAATATCTTAATAGCCTAACGACAAATGTTGCTTTTTTATCTCTTCATTCGATTTCAAAATTTCTACAGCCTACAAAAAAATTTCGGAAATATTAAGAACAATAAAAATTTAAAGCATATTTAAATAAAACATTCTAGAAACAAGCATTTAAGAGGGAGAAAAAAAACGAACGAACATTCACAAAAACAAACAAAAACGAAACGTGACCGACATCCTAAAGGACCTCACAATCAGGACACGTACTAAAAATTCTTTCCAAGTAAAACTTGGATGAAAAACGTATTTGTAGATAAACACAAACACAAGTTTATGACAACACACATGCTTTCAAAGCAAGCTGACCCAACAGATAACGAAACGTCGTTTCCTCGTTTCTCGCAAGAATAGAGATGCGTCTGTATGTTAAAATACAAACGATAACAAATAAATACAAGCTCTTATTGTTGCTATTTCAGCAAAAATAGGCGGTTTTTTCCAAAACGAGACTAATTCGTTTAAATTTAAATAAATTTTTGAATTTTAAGAACAAACGACGTTCACGTTTTGAGAACGATGAGCAAATACTACCAGTTTTTTTATGTAATTATAATAAAAATTCAAATGTTTTATTTTTTCAAATTTCAATTTATTTCAAATTAGTACTAGCGTGAAAATTTCCTGCAAGATATGTCTACAAACGGTAGTGATTGCCTGTTAGTTGGACGTCCGTGTATGTGTGTATGCGTGTATGTGTTTGTAGGTGTGTGTATGCTTTTGCGTGTGTTCCGTACGTATCGAAGTTTCAGTGATTGTTCATAAAAACATTCCTTCTCCCTTTTCACATACGACCTTCTTTTCGAAGGAAGAAGAAAAGAGTTTTCAGGCAAAAGCATTAACAGCAGCCACAGCGGCAACAAAAGTAATAATATTATCGATAATAAACGAAAATCAGCAACAAAAACCTGAAAAAAGTCTTTGAAACATTAAAGCCAGAGCCACAAAGGAAAATCTGTTACAATTTCTTTTTTATAGCATTTATTGAAGCGATATCAATAAAAGATTGCATGCACTGACCATTTAGTTATTTTGTTGTCAATTCATATTTTTTCCAGTCGAAACTATTAAAAGCAAAAGAAAGAAAATAAAGTAAGAAATTTACAGGTTCCACAAAAAATAAAAAAAATATAAAATTGAGAAAATTTTCTTTAATATTCTAAGCAACCGGAATAATAAAAAATTCATAAAAAATAATTATATTAAAAAGTTAAAGTAAATTTAATTTAATTTAAAGTAGGGTCATCCTATGTAAGAGTTAAGCGACCTTAGCGTCATCTGTAGACAGATAGCAAATTCAATGTTTCTCAAGCCATTGACAGCACTCTCCTATGAATGCAGTCTGAGGCATTATAATATAGTGATTGTGTAACACTGGTACACACCAACAATTTTGGATAATAACGCAGAAGGAACAAAATGCTCAAGAGTTGGAGATATGGAGAGCACAGTCTATAAAAAATTAAGCAAGCACCAGCAAAATTAGCTTGAAATACGTACGCACATAAATTACACAATGAGTAAATTTTGTTCCAGCACAGCACAAATATGCTTGTTTCTTTTTATTAAAATTTTTAGAGAACGTAAAGGCTTAAAACGTATTTTAATTTTTCATTGCATTCCAGCCGAAAACTGGATGCCGAAGATGGATATTGTTGGGTTCGGAAAAGCAAACTGCTGGGGATAAAACGCGAGCAAGAGATCTTTCGTTCGAGTGATTTTGGCACTAAAACAACTGAAAAAAATTCAATGAATTTGTAGAATATTTATCATTTATCACAACATAAACCACCACCAAAAAACGATGTTACCGTGAGTATAATGACGTCAACAATTTTTTCTTTGCGCAAAAAGAGGTATTTGTGTTGCGCGCAAATGAGAATGGGTGCTTACTACAGAATATGTTTTGCCTTTCATTCGTTTCGTTTTATGTAATAAAAACCCAAATGATAACTCAACAGTTAAGTTCTTACATTGATAAACCATTTTACACACATCATCAATTGTAGGTAAACAGATTAAAGGCTTAAACACTTGTCAAACAACGCTTAGGGAATCTATAATCCAAGTAAACAACGTCATCGACTGGTTTCTTCATGAAAAGTTCCAGAGATTTAATGTTTGAATCCTTTTAAATCTAATTAAGTGCTCTTGGCAGATTTCCATCACATAATTTTTAGTTACTGTCATTTCTCAAGTGAGATAACGGGACAAAAAATAAAAAGATCGGAGCTGACCCCTATTGCGAACCTATACCTAAAATAGTTGTCATCTCTAATAGAAAGGCAATACTTTCTTCTTTCATTTTTGACATCAAATTAATTAAATTGTCGAAAAATTACTTACCGTTCTCTTTCGATGTTGAGTTCGTAGTAGAGAGTGGCGTCCTCCCAAAATGAATTAAGAACAGCGAAATTTTGTTAATAACTAATTGTCGCCAATCTGCAATCGTTATTGTCGATAAGATTTATGCTTTAACTTACTAAAACACATTTCTTCCTCGTTATATAACTGAAACCTTTTAAGAACAGATAACTAACTTAAAAGGCGGCATCTTAATCGTCATATTTTTTTTTGCCGACGAACGTCAATATTTGGCTATGTGAAACCATTTACTCTCGCCGCGTCGATAAGTTTTTCGTAAAGAATCACAATAATTTAAAATTGCGTTGAATGATTCACTTACATAATTCTAAGGCGAAAAAGAAAATATATAAAACATCATGACACTGATCTTGATATAAAGACGAACATAAAAATAGCACGTTCTTGTTCTTGATATCTTTCTCTATTTTTCACTTTATTGCCGGTTTCTTTATAATGAAATTTTTCCTTCGCACATGTTATGAACAGCTGATTGATAACAAAACATAATTTATTGTCAGGGTTTTCCAAACATTTTATTCGAACCCTTAAGGGGTTATGGGCAACGATTGGCAACCCACGTAGTAGTTAGATGCATGAACTTATTTCCATGAATGAATTATTTAATTTAAATTTCATTCAGTGTCTATGTGAATATCGGGAAATATAAAACCTTAATTTTAAAATAAAATTTGGCGTGGGATAAACTTTTACATAATATCATTAATTAGGATAAGCGGCTTACCAGTAAATTTTGAAGACTTCTCTGAATTACATGTAAGGACTTTTACTAATGTAAAAATACCAATATGTGCCAATTGAATCTAGCTACGGAAAAATATATGCATAAATACGCAATACACATATATTCAGCATACTGATTTGTGATGAAAACGGCAATGATATAGACAATGAAGTACATTATTTTAGTGATAGACTATGGAAATGCATTTGAAATGGTATATTGGCCCGCATGATACCTCTATTGGTGACAGATATATAATCTTGTACTTAATGTTGTGCTTATTAAATGTTTAAGTGCCTCTAAATCCAAAATGGCGGTCATCCGGAACAAAATATTTTGCTTATCACGTTTCAAATAATGAAAAAGAACGGTAAAAAATTCATTCCAGAAGGGACCCTTTCCACTGGGTTTAGATGGCAATGCTACATTCTCGTTTTCCTAATTTCCCTCGTCCTTCATTTCAAAAATGAAGGTTTTTTCAAACTATAGTGATTATAAATTGTTCGCAAATTACATACATATATTTGGAAAAGATGTAATTACCTATGTAATAATTCGCAAGTATATTCAAACTATTTAAAAAAATCTATTATTTCACTTGACTCAACGAATTGTCCATATAAACCAACCTAATAATTTTTACTTTCAAAGGTGCGGGAAATTGTCAAGCCTACCTCACGGAATTGAAGACGTTCCCGACGTACACTTAAATATTTCCTAATAATAAAGCCTTCCCAGCGAAACCAAGCAATTCCATTTAATTAATATGGATGAGGGAGATTACGATAATGATGAGTAAGTATTTAATTTGCTAAAATTAAGTTCGATATCTACGAACCAGAAGAATTGAATGTTAAAATTGTAGTGTCGGCGGTGACGATTTCGATGATGTCGATGATGATGATAACATTGATGATATAAATCAAGAGGAAGAGGTCGATAATATTGAAATCATAGCGCCTGGTACTGCCGGCGGCGGAGTACCAAAAGCCAAACGAATCACCACAAAATACATGACAAAGTATGAGCGGGCGCGTGTACTCGGAACGCGAGCCTTACAGATTGCCATGTGCGCGCCAATTATGGTTGAATTGGAGGGTGAAACGGATCCATTGCAAATTGCAATGAAAGAGCTTAAAAATAAAAAGATTCCCATTATTATAAGACGCTTCCTGCCTGATCATTCTTATGAGGATTGGAGCATAGATGAGCTAATTATAGTAGATCATTAAAATGTATTTGTTTGTTAGATAATTTAGCTCTTAATTTTTATACAAATAAATTATATTTTCATGAACTAATCTTTTAATTAATATTTAAATTTTTAGACGAATGCAAGAGGATATTTACCGATAAGAGGAGGACATACATCTTAATTATAGTTTTTCCAATTTTACTAATAGCAACACATTCCGCAAACTCTGATATAATTTAGTCGTGACTATCCAAAATCCTTAACATTCTATTTAACTCCAAGCATAACCGTATTCCTTATTGAAACAAATCCTTTCCAACAGACCCACCGCATTTTGACCGGTGCGACATATTGTTTCAATAACCGCAGTCGAGAGCCCACAATCCGAAAGATTTTCTTGGCCGAATACCTGGCCGGTGCTCTCATTATCTACATTAGGATCCTCTAACAACTTTTTCGTAGCTTTACTAAAGGCCATTGTGTTCGAAGATGTAGCTAAAGTGGCGCTAAACGTATCCTTGGTCCCTCGTAGCATATCACAAATCGATGGTAAAAAGGATGGCATTACGATGCCCTTAACTTCAATACTACAATAATCGACACCGTCCATGCGCACTTTATTGGATCGCGTTATTAAATTTTGTAGAGTGGCTTTGGGAAAAGCTACAGGTGCAAGTAAAGTTGGTGGTACTCCCGCTAGTCGACCCACAGTAGGAATAGTGCTTTTTGCATTTAATAGGAAGCTAAAAAATCCTTGACATTCTACGCCTTCGATGAGCACCAACGAATTTTCGCTAAAGTCATCGCGCATCTCCTTGGCATTCTGTTGACGTACATGCGCCGTTTGCATGCGACGCATTTCCTTCTCGTCAACACCTAAGCTTTCTAACCAATCGTCGTCGTCGTCTTCGTCCTCATCGGCATTATCTTTTAAATTTTCAATATCTATTAAAAAAGTTTATCATAAGATCGTTCTGAAGACATTTGTCGTGCCAATATAACTTGCCATTTACATCCTTCATCTCATTACTATCTACTGTAGTTAAATTAGTTTCTTCGTTTCCATCAGATGATTTATTTAAAACGCCAGCGTCCTTTTTTAATGGCAATGTAAATTCAATACCCTCTCTGCGCAAAGCACTGCGCATTCCATGTGTCGTTGGTGACATTAGAGCATGTGTTTCTGCTCTACCTGCCGTTCCTGCAGCTCTAAACAGAACGGTAAATGTATTAGCACACAAATAAAAATACGGACACTGCCTAGCACGTAGCAGATGAAAAAGGCCGCGAAAACTGTGATCCCAATCATCGAGTAATGCTTTACGCTCGCGTTCCCCCAATTGTATGCCCATATTTTCTTTGGCATTCCGTGGAAACATGGTCAACCACGGCAAGTGTGGCTGTTGCCAATAGTACGTCGCTTGATTGAAACGTGCCGCTGGTGAAATGTCTAGACCGCTGGAAGTACTCTGCATATCAATGCAACGGACGCAACTCGTGAGACCACTAGCCATTTGACTGGTTTTCAACGTGGTGGTGGGGAGTTCGCTGCGACAAAAGAAACGCACACGAGTTTTAAGACTCCAGTCCATGGGTGTATGTTTACTAAATTTCTGCTCATCCAAAGCGACATCATCGTCCTCGATGGCGGAATCTTTCTGTTGAAATGTTGAAAAATTGTGCGTCTCAGCAGGTCTTAAATCATGTTTTAAAATTGTAGGTTGTATTTGCTTAGCCTTTTCCACGACTCTTGATTCGGCAGGTGAAGTATTTATTAGATTAAATAGCGAGTCTTCTTGACCATCAAGCAGTTCTTCTTCGGTTCGAGCTCTCTTATTAATTTCTATCGATCTACAAATGTTCGAGTCAAATATAAAATGAATGGAAAAGAAAAATGTATTCACTTGGCAAAAGGGTTTTTGCGTTTCTGCGCCACTACCGCTTCCAATAATTTCACTTTGTCGGTTTCAGGTATTTCCGGATTATTGTTCTTGATGCGGGCATTTAATTGTCTCTTTTTCTGCTTCAGCCTGTGTAATTTTATTAACTAAAAATTGATATTGAATTAAAGGTTTAAATTTTTTTCGATGGATTTATTACCAACCTCATCAGGTAGCTTCCAATTTTGTAAGGGATTTCCTTGAGAGTTGGACATTTTAATACAGCTTTAAATAATTAAACTTTTACTAACTACTGATATCAGATTGAATTTTTTATTAAAATGTAAAAAAATATTTCAACTGTATCACAATATTCTCCACCACAGATGTTCTATGCAGTGCTTCCCAAACCACTTTCGCGATTTTTTCACCACAGTTTCAGCAATGACGTTTATAGATTTCTTTTGAAATATCACAATCGCTGCTCATATCACCACAGATATGCGGAAAGGATATGAATGTCTCTGCAACAAAAAAGTTGCTACAGTTTAATATGCAACGTTTGTAATTTATTTTATGTGACCTAAAAATTAAATTGATTTACAGATTTACTCGATGCTTAGAAATTTACAAATACTTGTAGTTCCTTCCGCTCTAGTTTAACTGATAAAAATAATTTGTTGAACAAATTCGAGTGCATATGCTCAAGATTCCCATCGTCGCAACGCCTATTTGCAATTTCAGCTGCTTTTCAACCGTTTGAAGAAGTTATGCTTCAGTTGAAAAGCAACTTCAGTTGAAAAACAGTTGAAAGGCAACTGGAAACACAATACTTAGAATACATGGACTTGGATAATCACTTCAGCCTTTCGTAAATTCGGAACCACTGTTAAGCATCTTATACACCAGAGCCCCCTAGCAACGCATAGCTAATGTAGAAATTAAACGGCATTTAAAAAATAAAAAAATTCAACATTCAAATATTCAAAAATTTAAAAATAAAGAATTCTTTATATTATATATTTATATATTAAAAAAATTATATATTAAAAATGTTTGTTCTCAAAGTGTATGTTTTCAAATTGAGGGCATGACAAACACGTACTATAATAGATACACACATATATATACATGAACAGTATAAATATTATCTAAATAACTATTATATTATTTATATTCACATCAAAATCTTATTAAATAAATTCAGTATTCAATAATTTTCAAGTTATTTTAAAAGTACTTTAACAATTGAGTATTATTCATAAGTCATTCACTGGTATTGTTTCTGCTGAGAACAGCAACAACAAATTTTCATTCTCTTTAAAAACATTACATTAAAAGTTTAAAAAAACATCTTCCATCCTACCAGGATTTCAATATTGGCAGTAAGGCAGTGTGATTAGCTAAGGTTTTCGTTGTGATTCTGTATCTCGTTTTTACACAAAAAAACGGAGTGTTATTTACATAATTATTAAAATCGTTCAACTAAAATATACATAAAAAATATATAAAAAATTAACTATACTAAATTTTATGTGGATTAATTAGCGTGGTAAAATTTTTTAATAGTTTTACAAGTATTAGAAAATCATGTAAGGAAAGGATATATCCTAATTTTTCCAAGGACGCACTTGGAAAAAACATTTTGTTTTTTTTTTATCTATAAACAATTTAATTTAATCTAGATCTAGAGCATAGCATTTAGAGACGTCCAGTGTTATTATTATTACTCCATGAAACTTGTGGATTACGTGAAGTCAGGTGCAAGGAATTACCTTCATCTTCCTCGAGAACATGTTCGTAACCTTGATTTATGGTACCGCCTCCATTAGACCCATATATTTGCTGAAATAGAAGACAACGAAAATATAAAACGAAACGAATTAAATATTTAACTTTAGACTTAATTATTTATATTAGAATTTCATTATCCGTAATAATAATAATATATAATAAAATTTCTAACCTAACATTTAATATAATAGTCTAATATATGATTAATATATCAGTGCTAATCTAATATATGATTTAATAAATAATTCTAAAAATATTAAATTCTTATCTAAACCGTTATTTTCTTGAATGTATTTATTGCAGTAATGCGTGTTTGAAATGAGCAAATAAAATGCGTAAATATATCAGTGTATTATGTATGGTATTACCTCGCCCGGTCCTCCATTGACATTAAATACATCCTTAATACTAATTCCAGCATTAGAA
This sequence comes from Physocephala rufipes, assembly GCA_963966595.1. Classification (NCBI taxonomy): domain Eukaryota; kingdom Metazoa; phylum Arthropoda; class Insecta; order Diptera; family Conopidae; genus Physocephala; species Physocephala rufipes. The sequence continues at coordinate 10,941,545 of OZ016501.1, forward strand.
TTACGGCCACTCCGTTGATTCGGTAAACCAACATTATTGTTTATCTGTTCAAATTGAAAACAAAATTAGTAAACACCAATTCATAATCAATACTGTATTTTTTAACTTACATTCGCCGCAGTAGTGATGCCATATTCGTTTTTAGCTCCAAGAGTTTGCATTGCAGATTTTCGACGTTCTGCCATTACAGAATTCTTACGCACTTCAAGAGCACGTATAGTTTCGGCTCGCATGGTTAAACGTCTTGTTAAAATTGGCGTAGCTGAGGTGAAAAAGTGATTGAAATATTTAAAGAAATTATACATACTTCTTTTAAGAGTTGAGAGAACATTATATTTGTAGTCAAAGTTTTCGAATGAAATTTAGAAATAATCTCTCAATCAAACACTGTTACGAACTTCATAACAAACCTGGATTATTTTCATCAGCTGTTAATTTCAAAAATCGTTTCTTGAAAGCAACATCGAGTGTACCAATTTGACGTCTCGGTTTACTTGCTTTCTCCAAATTTTGTATTGTTCGTCTTCGGGCAATACGATCGGGACCACTACCAGAATCGTTATCGTAGTCACCATCAATACCGTGCAAACGCTGAAGATTCTTAACAATCTCAACTGCATGCTGGAATCAAACAAAATAGCATAAAAATAATTTGAATTAATTAATTCCAATAATTATCATTATTTTGATTAATTAAATCGTAACAATAATTTAAATTAATTAATTCTAATAATTATCATTATTTTGATGAATTAAATCATGACAATAATTTGAATTAATTAATTATCACAATTCTGATTAATTAAATCACAACAACAATTTTAATAATTTCTTTTATTTTATATTTTTGTAAACAGGGTGCGTGCCCGATCCATACCTTATCAATTAAAGCATCCTGTGATAAATCTTCAGATTTCTTTTTGCATAAATTTAACTCAGTCGATGCAAGTATATGTGATAGAGTGCCAAAACGATGGAATAGCATGGCCACAAATTGTATAATTAAAATCAATGCAAAAAAGAAGACAAACACTAAACCGATAGGTTCCAATTGAAGGTACTCTTTTGATATATGCACCTGGAGGGTATTACAGATTATAAAGGGCAAAAAATTAGATCAATATTTCAACAATAAAATAGAAGTAATGCTATTGTTAATTGTTAGTATTAAAAGTTGGTGTCAGGTGTTAGTGTTAAATATTAGTTGTTAGCGACAATTTAGAAAAGAGTTTAGTTAATACATTAAACACAAGCAGGATTATGAAATGCGGTGCAAATGTTCGAATGGTATGTCGGTTAATTTGGTTATGACAGTGACTTGTTTAAGGGGCCCATTTTACTTATATAGAATATATATATTTTTATACAGTATATTATTTTAATTTTTAACAATATTTTTGAAGTGATTTAATTTTTTTTGGTCTCTTTTAATAAAAAAATTATTTGAAATGAAGTGCGGTTTGTGATAATCTATGCTTATCATAAAATAGTTTTCATTAAATGACTACGCACGTTGACACCTCTAGTAATTTTATTTGCGTAAGAAGATTAAATACTTGAATAAAAATTAGGCTAAAGCTAAGCTAATAAAATAAATTATATATTACAATATTAAAGAATATATTCAATTTCCTACGACATTTAAATTATTGTGATATTTAATTTATATTTATCGAGGTAAAGATCTGAACGGGGCAATTGTTGAATCACAAACGGCAGGGGATTGTGTTTGTTTCTTAATTTCTTTGCTCTTAATCCGCCTGATCACGTAAATGTAGAAAATTGCCACTACACCATCATTAAAATACAAATGATTGCAAACAACAACTGCTCTTGTTTTTTCTGTTTTGTTGGTGTTTTTCCATTAATTCAAAACGAGACTGAGTTGGAATTGTTGAATTGAAAAGACAAACGATTCTTTCGCTTTGATGGACAGGGTGAACAAATGAGATACAAATTTCGTGTGTTCGTAAGCATTTCTCCTCAAGAGAAAATCTCATCAATATGTTCAGACCTGCCTTGTAACAGTGAAACATATAACAAAGCAGAGAAAGTGAAATCTACAAACGACAATTGCATAAGATTAAAACCGTTGGATATTTTGTTGTCGCTCATTTGAGGTCATCATATTTGATATTTTTCAATTTTGTATATACTTTTACTTTCTGTCTGAATGGTCTGCAACACGAACCAGTTTTCACTCAAATGTTTTAACTCTCTCATCATCTTTGTCATCATTATCATCAGAGGTACTGCTAACACTATTAAGGAAATGACCTTTCAACATTTAAAACCCAACAAAGAATAATAATGAAATATGGGTTTTATGGGTATATTCAATGATTGAGAACTCATGCGCTCTACAACCAATAGAAAAAGTTGTTTTTTTTTCTTCAACCTGTATCTTAACAAAAAAAGTATAATTTACTCAATATTATCTATAAATCGCATGCAACTAAATGTTGAAAATCATAAAATACAATCAGTAACCCATTAATTGGATTTTACAATTGTAATTATTTCCAACACCAGAAAGGAATTCCATACTTCCGACATACTTTTTATATAGAAACAAGGAGAACATCCTTTAACCGGTTATGTAAAAACATTTGGGGAAAATAGCCCTTAATTATTAGGTTATAGTGCCGCAAGTGTTTTATAGAATCTTTTCGTTTTGCCTTTTTTTTGAAGAAAAATTCTGTATTGAAGAAATATTTTTGTCATGTTGGTCGTTATCCTTCTTGCTGTTAGTTAACAAGATTTACGAGAAGTGCGTTAACGTGTTGAAATAAATTAAATAAAACCATAAAAAATTAGAAAAGAATTCAACCATAAATAAATCATTAATAACAAATGAAATTGATATTAAATTTTGATAGTGATGGTTTTGGTAGTGGTGATGTTTGCGACAATACCATTAGTCAACGGAAAAGATCGTAAGGGCTCAAACCCACCAAACCGTCTGGCATTCGTGGGGGTGGGGGTGGGGGTGGGTGTTTTGGAGGTATAAGAGACAGGGAGAGAAAACACCGTTAAACACATTCTGTTAAATATATAGTGATCTTTATACATATATATATGTGTTATTTTGATTTGTATGGTATGTTTCATATAAAAACCTCAGCTGTTTCTTCAATATACGTTATGTTCGTTTTGACCCCTAGTGGCCAAACGATGTGCAATTTGTCCTTGTTCAGTTGCAACAAAAACACAATCAGAACGAAGAGGGCGTTGAACATGAAAAATGCGAAGACCGACTTGTTCCGAAGCTCAATCAGATCGCTTGCTATCCTTGCCTGTTTATCGATTATGATCGAAAAAATGCAAATGCATATGCCGTACATTTTTTCAATCCAATAGTAATTTTTTGTAGAAATTTTTGGTTGAATTTTTTTATATAATTTAATTTAATTTTTTTTTGTTTCGTTGTGACAATTTTTATTTTTTTAGCATTACAGCAAAAAAAGAGCACATCACCGCGCAAAGCATTATACGATATTCAGTTTTTCAGTTTTAATTGCCAAAATATGCGTATCCATAAATAATAGTATGCGATAATTACGATATTGTTACGAAAGCCAAAAGAAATGAAAGAAAAGAAAAAAGAAAATTTTTAGTAATATTGAAAAATCGGGATTTCACTAGGAGCACGTTAGACAATTTATTTATTATAATTAACTTCCTTATTCGTATCATCATTATTATCATCATTATCATCATCATCATCATCATCATTATCATTATCATTGTCATTATTACTATCATCACCATTATCGTCATCATTATCATCATCATTATCGTCATCATTATCATCATCATTATCATCATCATTACCGCCATAATTATCATTACCATTATCATCATCATTATCATTATCATCTTCATATTCATTATCATCATCAACCTCATTTTGATCATTCTCTCATTAATTTTATCGAACGTTGACTCCGTTGAAATCCCTTTAAAAAATTTACCTCTTGCGTAGTTTCATCGTATGTGATGTTCGTTCGTACACCGAAGGGCCATTTTACATGAATATTGTCTTTGTTCAATTGCAATAGAAAAACAATTAGGACGAAAAGGGCGTTAACCATGAAAAATGCAAATACCGAAGAATCGCGCAACTCTTTCAGATCTTTTGCAATTCTTGCCTAAAAATTTATTATGAATTAAATTAAATTGAGAAAAGCAAAAAAGGAAAGAAAACATAAGGCATTTCAAAATAAATCAAGTGAGGATAAGAGAAACCAAAATTATGCTATAAAATATTTTCGAAAACATTAAGATACAATTGAGAAAATTTGTTTAAATAAAAGATATAATTTCTATTGGAATTCGGCAGATGATCAATAACAGCTTGAGATACCTTATGCCCTTTGAAAAGCTATAAAAAATTCCACCAAAAAATCTTCTCGTCATTCCACAAGATGTGTTATATTTTTAGCCCTTTCGTAAAACAGCTCTTGGGTGATTGTTTTTGCATGTACTTTTTTCCTGTCCATGAATTGAACTATAGATACATTACATACCTGCTCGACTGGATCATTATCAATCGGATAAAGATATTTAGCAATTAAATCTTTCCAGAATTGAAGTTCTGTACTTGAGAGGAAATCTACTTCGCCCTTACGTAAATCGGGATCTTCGATCCAGTATGGGTTCGTTAGGAAATCACGTTCTTGATGCGGTTCCGCCGATGATTCTGAAGTAGATTCATCCGATTCATCACCTGATTTTTCTGCCACCGACGAAAGCAAATGATGATCCTTTGAGCTCGTTGACGTTGTGCGTCTACGCCCGTGTTTGGTATGATGACCATGCGGATCAATGGCATGCTCTATATTTTCCAAACGATTTTTAATCGTATCCAAGGAGTCGGCGATTGAATTGAATTTAACTTGTTCATCGCTTGTCTTGCCATGCGTGCACAAAATGCAACGAAATAAACCAGCCAACGAAAATTCGATTGAACCCTCCTCGTCGGCATTATCGCCAATACCGCCTTGTAGGAAACCAAGCATACTTTTCTGCTTAACCCTTTTCGAGGCCTCTTCTGCAGCTTTTTTCTCGGCTTCCATTTCTTTTTTAGTTTTCTTTGCAACTACTTCACGTGTACCCCATGAGACAACGTTTAAATTAATGACCGAGTACAAAATGAGCAAGAGGTACATCGATGGAATCGATAGTAAGTAAATAAGACCGGCTGTTATGCACCAAAACTCTTGGGGATGCAAACAAGCAGCAATAAAAAATGATCCTGTCATGGCTATGAGAAAAATGGCCGATGGCGAACCGATGCCATCCTCGCCCAATTGTAAAGCCGTACCAACAATAACAGCCATCATGATCAGCGCGTAAGCTGTGGAGAGTACTTGAGCCACAAATAATTGTATATTCGATTTGCATGTAAAACATATAAACATGAAACCGAGTATCGGTATGATATTATAATGGAAAGATGTCCAATTGTCAATACGAAAAGCAGCCACGAAAGCTCCAACCAACATAAGAAAGATCGTGCCGGGACCAAGAATTGTTCCTCCCATCAACATCATTTGATAGAAAATATACATCATCGATATATTGTCATTGATCTTGATTGTTCGTTTAGCATCGCCCAATAAATCCATAATATTCGCTATAGTCGAGGGTACCCAACGTCGACGTTGATTATAGAATTCATTGAAACCTTCAGGACAATGCGTGTAAGCATCGGAAGCAGCTGAATATTCAACACGATAACCTCGCTGCAACAACAACGTGCACAACCAACGATCCTCGCCCTGATCGTACTGAACATAATGCCGTGCTTCATCCGAGCGCGTGGTATACTTTTTCATTACATTATCATCCATTAATCCTTTGCCACGAAATAGTGAGAAACATCCAGGACTACAGAGTACGCAACCGATCATATGCTCGGTAGCCTTTTGCAGCCAATGACCAATAGCATATTCGAAGAGCTGATACCATACCATCGGACCCGAACCGACTGGGTGAATACGTCCACAGGCAGCACCCAAATTCTTGTTCTTCTTCATCAAATCAATAAGCAAAGTTACAGCGTTCGGTTTGAAATCAATATCACCGTCCAATGTCAAAAGATAAGTATTCTCGGCTATGACATCTTTGCGATCGACCGATATGGGTAACTCCATAAGACGGTGTCCCAATAAGTAATACATGTACATGACTTGAGACCAACGCTTACGATGACGTATACGATCTTTGTCCTTCAGATGGGTGATGAATTTAGTTTTACCGGGTAGCGTCCAAACCAGGCGACCACCGTACGGTGTGGGATACTTTTTAGGCGGACGCAAACGTATTGTGGTTTGATGTATTTCAGAGGCGGCTTCATCGATGGTCGAAACAAGTAATTTGACGAAACGGTTTACCTGAATATCGTCATCACTATGATCGGATATTTCGAAAGCATCATCGAAAAATATATGAGCTGAAAAGAACCAGAAATGAAAGAGATTCCTTAGAAAGGGGAAAAAATATAACAAGAAAAAATAACGAAAAAGAACATTAAAATCCTGCTGGAAACTTACTCTCGAATTCGTAGTAATCAGGATCAACAATACGTAGATATTTCTGCGCAACACGTCGAGCACACTGATCTTCATCCATACGCATAATACTCTTCAAGAACTCCATCATTTCATCCTTCGTTTCGTGCCACATGGTCGCGCATGCATAAATTCTGGTAATGTGATCCGAAGATTTGATCGTTGGTTTATTTTGTATGGCAGAACCATCGGTATGCACAGAAATTGTTTCATAGTATTCATCGCCTTTCTCCTTCTCAATTTCAGACAAATCCTGGCGTGAGGAATTGAAAGGGGGTGGGGGCGGATTAGTTGAAATTTTAAGATTTAAACATTATTTATTTTACAAATGCATTCTTACCTCCGTTTTTACATCTGCCTGATCATCTCGTCGTCTATTCATTGCCATCGATTGATCGATGATTAAAGCTGAATACATCGGTTTTACGAATAGCTTCTCAGTGGTTGCCAAACGTTCGCATTTCGGTGTCCAGATGTGTAAGGAAATCCAAGTCTGGCTTAAGAGCCACAAAATCCAAGCCCATGCCATTTGTTGCGTAACGAAATTATTGAAACGGAAATTCCTCGGACTCGTGAAGAACAAATAATCGGGAATCGTTTCGTGGAAGAAGCATGGATCGTCGATACGTAAACCGCAGGCAATTATTAATAATGAAACCGCCACGGGGACAGTTAGACTTACGGGGAAGGCATAACTGAAACCCTGTATCAGAATCTTGCAGGCGAATTTTCCGAAAATATAACAAAAGTAAGCACCGAATATTTGAAAGAGCAAAACATAAATAACGGTATTGTGCGAGGCATCAATATCGACCGTATCAATATTTGTCGCATCGTAAGTGTCCGGCAGAATTCCGGATATGCTTGACGCTACTTCGTCAATTGAAATTTTATGCGGTCCAAAAGCATCGCTAAACATGCTAAATATATTGCCCGGTTCATCACCCTGTATCCAATAGATTGCAACAACAGCACAAACGAATAGCAAAATCTTCCACAGCGAGATGAAAATGTGACAGAAATAACGCGTATAACGTAATTCCTCTTTGACGCGTCCCAAACTGCTAATCAAACCGAACGGTGAACGCGGTGATACAAAATTCTCCCACCAGCCGCATGAAATCATAAAGCAAGCAATCGGTATAAGCCATAGCTCCCGACGATTCTCGAGTAGAGGCCAAATAACAAAACCGGTCACCTGAGCCGTTACGGCAGCCAAATCAATAATGGCTTTAACTGCTAGCTTTCCATCTTTTGAGCTTCGCGATAGGAGACCAAATATACCCGGCACGAGACATAGGCAATTAGTTAACATGGCTCCCTGTATAGCGTCCAATTGCGGTAATACTACGAAACAGAGTAAAGCCGTACCAAATGCCGAAAGACTTTCCATCAAAACAATAAATAGAAAATGTCCAGTTTTGGGAACTTTGAACGTTTTGAAAAAGCAAATACGTGAAGAACGAATAAATGAACCAATTTCCGGCACAGCATAAGCTATCATAAGTGCCCATATCCAAGCAATGCGCTCCTCTTCCGGAAGTTTTACAATAAAAGTTTTGTCACGACCCTAAAGAAAGGCAGGCACACGATTAAAAGTTAAATATTTTGTCGAATATCTCAAAATCTGAATTTAAAGGATGTATAAGAATTCCCAATGGGACTTACCAAATCTCTATTACAATATTCTAATTTCTTATCCTTTCGCAGTTGTGACGTCATAAAAAGAACACAACCTTTAGCGATTACTCCACCGGATAAGACTAAAATGAATGTTATGAAATAAGCGAATATCTTCAAGATCTTCACAGTTAATTCTAAACATTCTTGATTGGCAGTTGAACCAGTCTCGACTTTAATCGGTGGATCTCGAAACACATCCCAGCCTTTGATTTCGTGTATTGTACGTTGGCTGAAATATGTAAAGAAGAAGAAGAAAATTTATGAAAATAAAGATGAAGGAAAAAAAGAGCATTAATCAATAATCAATAGCATAAATTCTCATTCCTTCTCAATTCCCTTGGTAATGCCTTTAGTAATATTAATTCAAAATTAAATGCATTAGGCACATTATCCATTATATATGATTTTATATATTTTAATAAATAACGACTGATATATAATGGCTTTCTGATTTTCTATTGCATTTGATCATTTATAACTATCACCGATTACTCACCTGCCGCCGTAAATATCTTGCGTTAACGGTGCACTCTCATCATCTGTGAAATTCTCATCGCTATCGCCCGTCCCGGGAGGACGATGCCTTACAGCGGACATCGATAATCAGCGTTCTTTTACCCGACTTATCTCACAGATCGCAAAAGCAACGATGTCAACGCAATATTCCCGAAGCTTGCAATTTCAGATTCGGTGAACGATTAAATTGAAACATAAGACTAACAACTAATACCGGTCCAAAACTGCAATTTGCAAATTGAGCAGATTTCCAAGAACTAAAAGAAAACTAAATATAGAAATTATATATTAATCAAAAGCATAAATTTTTGTCATTAATTCGAGTATATTTTGTGATACTTTTCTAAAACTTTTGCCAACGAAAATAGACCCAATATTGTACGAAGACAAAACGAAAAAATATTTTAAATAAATGCCTTCTTAGGCTTGAAAACGGAAAGGCAATAAAATTGTGCGTTGGTAAGCGTGCATTCGAGGAAGAATAAGAAGAAGAAGATGTGTAAGATAAGACAATGCACTGCAGAGTATTATGCACTTTTAACACACAGTTATCTGACTGTATGCAATGTTAAAAGCTAATCCCCTCCAGGTGGGGGAAGGGGAAGGGGTTGTCGAGGTACAAAAGGAAGAGGATATGCTAATACGTTGCTTTCCGATAACAGAGAATCGCGATCAGTTACCGAATAAATAAATTTCTGTTTTTCTTTATCTTTCTTTTTTCTTCCTTCTCTTCGTTAAGACGCAATGTCACGTCGTACGAAAGATATAAATGACTTAATATATGATTAAGCCAATCTTTGTTGTTGGTGTTGTTGTTGTTGGTTGTTCACCTCCAAAATGAAAAAGAAGAAGATATAATGCGAATTAACTTCTTCTATAATGTCCCTGAAGTTGTTAAGGATTTTCTGTTGCGGTTATTGAACCTTGAAGTTATTGATGACATGATGGGAATATGTATTTATATCAGTTAGCTTGTGTCGTGGAAAAAATTGCGAATAAATAAAATACGGATAAATAAAATATTTACAACAAAAACGGTTTTATAGAATAAAGTAAAAATCAATTCGACTGCTGTTAAATCTATTTTAATGAATTTTAATGGAGTTTTCTAGTCAAAGGTAACAAGTATAGCATATGATAAAAAATTCAAGTATCTTACAAAAAGAATTTTTCTCAATAATTTTAACAAAAATTATAACAAAAACATTTGGTCTCAATAGTATATTTTTATTTATTATATTAATTTTATTAAAAATTTTAATTTCCTTTTTTAATTTATTATTCGCAATTCCTGAAAAGTCTTGAAAAAGGTCAAAAGGTTTTACAACAGTTGGTTATATCGTTCTTAGTCTTTACACAACTCAAAAATATTAAATGAGTTTCTGTGATTTCACTGCTTCCGCATTTGTTGCTATGAAGCCGTTTTTTAGATTTATTCTTATTTTTGTTTCGCAAAAATCTTAAATATAATAAGATTAAAATTGCTTGAGAAAAGCTTGCAAAACTGTTGATTATGATTATATTCATTGAAATTTTTTTGCTCAACTGAAGATATCAAAATATTGAGTCATTTGTTAGATGACAAGACATGCAATTTGATTTACATGCAATTGTATACATTATTTCTGTCATGGATAACATTCGTGGTTATTTCTAAATCGCCGTTTGGGCAAATGATCCAAGTTGAGAACTTTGAGAACTTTTATACATATGTATTTCGTTATGGAGTGTGTGATCTTTGTATAAACTTGTACTTGTAATGAATTAAAATGGACTTGACAGACACGTAAAAGCGTATACATCTCGACTGAATCCCTAAGTAAGTCCGTCTGATTGGCTGTCTATTTTTTTGAAATCTTGAAAATATATCATATTACCATTTTTCTCTAACCAAGAAATCTTAATTCTAAAGCTAAATTTAAACTTTATCAAATACGTTTAGCAAATTTGATAAATTTGTACAGTTTTGAATAATTTTCAAGTCATTAACATTTATTTTTTATTCCAAAGACAGGTTTAAACTTTGAAACATTTCAAGAAATTAAAAGACAGAAAAAGATACCGTTTGCCATCAAACATTTAAAAATATCATAAATAAATTTTATTCATTGACTGGCAGTCTTCGAAAATATGTACTGTAATAAAGTTTGAATTACAAAAACAACAATGACAACTATTAATAAATTAAGCGAATAATACCTTGAATGTCAAAGGTATAACAGATTTGAGATTTGAAGTCTTAGAGAAGGCGATATATTAAGTATAAACAAGTCAAGAAGGCCAACTTTAGCCTAGACGTAACCTACCTAACGCACCCTATACTTATTGCAGAAACTTTTTAATTTTTCTACTAGTCAGTAGGCGTATTCGATCATTAGTATATTTTTTATTAAAAGCCTGTATTTTTATTAAATGTTTTAAACATATTTTTAAAATATTTTATATTTAAAAAACAGACATGACACTGGTTCAATGTAATTTTTTAATACCAAACATCATATTACCAATTTTTCCTAAGCAAGATGATGTCAGAAAATGAGAGAAATTGGAGTAATACCACGCCTAGTTTTAAGGCTAAATTTTAAGTTTATCAAATACGTTTAGCAAATTTAAAGTTGAAATTGTATTTTCAAATATATCCTCTAGGAATATGTGTACTGCCATGAATTGGCGCGCTCCACCCACCACTATCCACACCACCATTCTACCAGTTTCAACACATTAAAGGAGCCGGTAAAGATATGGAAAGGTGTATATATTCTTTATAACAACTCTCTTCCGACACAATTAATTCCGGTTTGTCTCTTTCAATTAATAAAAATTCAGTTACTAATAGTTAATATAGTATAAAATAATACAAAAATCATATAAGAAATTTAAAAATTTACTAACCAGGAAATCAAATTTAACAAACTACATACAATATCTAAAATATTTTTTCAAAGAAATATAACAATATTAAGAAAAATTCTACATAGAAATTGTTATCGTTTAATAACGGTATAATTTAATATTAATATCAAGTAATTTACGCGATATCTTTAAAACTAGATACAAAATTCATTAAATGGGCAAGAAAAATAACAAGCAAATCAATGCAAATTTAATTAAAATTAAGTTCATTTACATGTTCTAACTGAAATATAAAGATTTCGAACAGCATCTACTACGATTCCATAGAATGCCATAAAGTGCATTCAATAGAGCACTTCAAGAAAATGAACAGCAAGGTGAAAAGTCGTACATAAGCTGGATTGCCTTGATAAAAGAACAAGAGAAAAATCAAGAAAAAAGAGTGGATAATAAATGAGAAAACATTATTGCTCTAACAATTGTTTTGGACTTTTTTAAATACTGGTCTACAACTTTTAAACTGTTTCAATAACTTGATAGACAATTTTAATTTTTTATTTTTTTATTTTTTCTATGTATTACCATTTCATAACAAGTTATTTATTCTTATCATTATAAACTTGTTTTAGGTAAAAGAATATTTGCAACTAGTTTTTTTTTTCTATACGCGATCGCATTCTTGATTTAATGTTGCGGATCAAGTTTAACGTTTTTTCTCATGTAACTGCTATTGTTAAAATTGAAAGAATTTTCATAATATGTCTCTATAAACACCGTAGCATATTGTTGAACTCTACGACGACTCTTGGCGACGTTGATGATGTCGTTGAACTTGTTGTTGGATACTCTTTGATAATCCCATTTTAATTGACTTTAATGCCTTTCATCACATCTGGTACAAAACAAGAGGATTTTAGGATGTATTTCTCTTTGTTCTTCCTCTTGCAGAGGAAGATTTGTTTCTTCCTCTTTTCCCCTTTGTTTCTTCCTCTTTTGTCTCTAGAATTTAAAAACAACTGCGTTGTCCGCAGTCCCTTTTATTCGTTTTTATTCACTAATTTCTTTATTTTTTGGTTCTGAAAAGACTCCTCATGGTCAGAGGATGTTTGCTTTAAAAATTCTTCATTCCAAGCTGAATCCTGCATAAGATCACTCACTTTACGTCGAATAATGTCAATTTATTCTTAACATATCATGACGTTATTTTTCTTATTCTTAATGCAATTTTTCCCCATCATCCGATGAAAATTTTTTATGTCATGAAATATAGTCATATCCAAAATCACGTGATTGTTCTATAGAAAAGGGTACATATACAGACATATATACACGGATGCAGGACATTCATACATACAAGCATCATACATACACACACACAGATGTAAATGGATATGAACAACAGTTACAAATGGAAGAATGATTAAATGGTGGATAGGTGACGCGATGGATGGATACTTTCCCATCCTTAATTGCCGGCTGCTGGGATGGCAGTGGGGCGGGAGGTTGGGGGGTACATTAGAGGCTGCGCGATTACTGGCTGCTGTGAGCATCTCTACTCTATAATGCTCAGAAAGGAAGTGAGAATTATATGTGATGTGATGCTATGAATGAAGATTTGGAATATATAGAATATTATCCTTCATCCAAACTCATGTGGGACCGTGTGGCCTAATGGATAAGGCGTCGGACTTCGAATCCGAAGATTGCAGGTTCGAGTCCTGTCACGGTCGAAGGACGATGTTTTTTATAAAAACAAACGAGAACGGAAGTAAAATTTATCTCAGTTAGAGTTGTAAGAAATCTTTATGGTTATAAATTGCGCTTATAAAAAAGGATAATCATTTGATATTTAATACTATCAATAAAGGATATTCGATGTTTTAATAATCGTAATAACTGCTTTCTAAGTTTTTTGTGATACATAAATATTATTACTCAGAGCAAAATAGCAAGCATAACAACAATAAATAAATCGATGATTAATGAATGTCTTAAATAAGGGATCAATATGCGAGAGGATTGCAATTGTTAGAATTTCGTAAATTTGTGGAGTTTTGTAATTTGTCCACGTCTTTAACATTTATTTTCTTTTATTCTAAAGTCAGGTTAAAAGCTTGAAACATTTCAAGAAATTAGAAGACAGAAAAGGAGGCCGACCGTTTGCCATCAAACTTTTAAAGATCATATATAAATTTTGTTCATTAGTCTGCCAGTCTTCGAAAGCATTTACTACAATAACATTTGAATTACAAAAACAATAATGACAACTATTAATAAATTAAGCGAACAATACATTGAATGTCAAAGGTATTTCAGATTTGAAGTCTTAGAAAAGGCGTGACATTAAATAAAGCAAGTCATAAAGCCTAGTTTGGGTTAGGACGAAACTTATCGTAGCGCACCCTACGTAACCTACCTTACACTTATTGCAGAAATTTATTGATTTATCTTTGCCTTTAACCTTGCCTTCATTTTTGAGAGTATATTCTTTTATTAAAAGTGTGGCTCAAAATATGATTTGAAATTCATCTAGTGAATTGAGTGGAGATAGACTCATATTATGTTTAAAAAGTGGTCGTGACACTGGTTCAATATAATTTTTAATAGCAAACAGCTCGAGAAAATAGTGTCCTATATATCATGACAAATCTTATGTTCATTCTCTTGTAATCGTGGTTTATGCAGACGACCAGGCAGACAGAGAGACATTAGTTGGACACCATGGCATATGTTTGGCGGTTAAGTCATGTCAGGAACTGATTCTGTGTCAAAATATATATACTTTCCTACAACTGTCTTTATCTTCTAATGCGTTACAAATTGTAGCAAGAAGTGAAGATACCCCTACCTGTCCGGGTGTAGGGTATTAAAATTGAAATCACATGAAACTTTTCAAGCGACTCACTTCTTGTTTTATTCACATTAATTCTTGTCAGATTTACATAGTCTTCCTGGAGCATTTGTATTGTATTTTGTCAGTGAAACCGATGAAGGCACCGGTGACATCTAGTAAATCATAATAAATTAATTTTTCTAAGAAAAGAAATTAATTTCTTTAAAAGATATAAAAAATTAGAGGACGCTAATGGACACAACTTAAATTATCGTAAAACAATTAAATAATCAAATAATCAAGATTTGATCGATCATGGCTTAAAATTTATTAAATTTATTATCATAATCATCTCATAATCATCATAATCATCACGCACAAGATGTATGGTACATGATGATTATGAGATTAAATTAAGTAATTTTTAAGCCATGATCAATCACAAATTGATTATTTAAAACTTGTTAAGCAATTAATTGAAACAATTTATTTCAATCAGGTAAACAATTCCTAGCAAGTATTAATATCGTAGAATCGTTTTAATATTGTTGGAATAAATACACCCACAATATATGACATACTTATTCCCTTTTAAATCCACCATTATGTTAAATCTCAATTAAATAATCTTGGTCAGTTTTAAATAAAAGAATTCAATTTTTTTACTTGTTTTAAAAACGAAAATAAAAGAAAATGAAAGAAAAAGAAATAAAAGATTTCAATTTGAGTTGACTTGACTTGAACAACATTAAATGAGGTCCAGGTTGGACTGCTTGCCATTGTATCGTTTCATATCTATAACAAAAAGTAACAACGACCGGTTTGCGCATTTAAAATATCTTTAATAAAAAATGAATACGAGATAAATTATTGTGTCCGTGTTGGAGATTAAAGTTGGCACAAAACTAGCCAAAGAAGTAATAGTTTGGTTACAAAGTTTGAAATTAGGAACCAGTAAATGCTCACCCTACTGACTTAAATAAATACGAAAAACTTAGAAACGGGTTGAAATGATTTTCTCGTACTTGCGCTATGAAGGTGTAGCAAAATTGATTGATTGGCATATCATATATTCAGATTAATTAAGCAAACAAAAACAACTTTTGGCTTTTGTTCAAATTTAATATTTTTTAAATTTTATTCTATTTTCGTTTATTATAAAATTTTGATTTTTATATATATATATTTTTATTTAATTTTTATTTTTTATACGTGTATAGCGTATATTAAAGAGATTTAGAGAGTTGATCGCATCATGCAAACAAGTCAAATTCGAAAAAATCTAAAATTCAATTAATTTTGTTTTTTGAGTTTTAGAAAAATAATTCTAAACAATACTCTAATGAAAGTCAAGCCTTTATTAAAAACGCTGGTGTTTTTTTTTTTTTTTTTTTTGTATGGCATGCTTGAAGACAAAGTTGTCGACGAGTGAGAAAATCATAGTTCACTCATTGTTTGTGTGTGTGCGTATGTGTGTAAATACAGTTTTACTATATCGCATATACCGCTATAATCAACGGTAAAACAATAGATTTATGTTTAATTATAAAATAGGAAAAAGTGAAAGTACCGAAGCAAATACAATAAACATCATCAATTCGAATACACAGATGCCAGAACACATACAAATTTAAGAGTGTGTGTGCGCATGAGTATTGATTACACATTTTCATGAAAAAGCTTGTATAAAATTAAACAGCTGCAAGAGTAAAAAAGAAACGAATACAAAGAAAAATCGCAGTAAACCAGAAGAATCTATATAAAAAAATTGCTTTAAAAGAGAGAACCGTTTGGAATTTGCACACAGGATATTATTTATATAGTTGTTGTAAACTAAGAGAACTATGTCTTCATAAATTATTATTATATTAATTGTCTATTTGGAAAATAACTCTTCGCGCTTTGAGTCAAACGAAATTTTTGTAGAAAACTGGGTTTCGATTCCAGAAAATTTTATTTTTATTTCATTTAAAATAAAAATAAAAATAAAATAAAAATGATTGCAAAACAATTTTAGAATTTTACAGTTTTCTATAAAAATTTAATTTTTATATAAATACAGAAAATTTTACCTTTAAAAGAAATTCTTGTTTTTAAAAAAAATTTCTATTTTAAAGAGTTTGTTCACAAAAGATCAATTGATCATTATTGTTATATAAAAATTGGGCCAACAACCGATTCGGTTTGAAAATTATCACAGACAATTTAACATCAAAGAGAATTTTGCAGATCTTCTAACTTTTTCAACAATAAATTCAACAATATTGTCTTTAAGTGCATGAAGTATTTCCGGTTTAGCGGCGTGGCTTTCACGATCTTTAACGGAAAATTTCAGGCGGAATTAATAACCGTAATTGCTAATATTATAAAAAATCCGTTAGCCAATCTGTTTTGTCCTCAAACATTTACGTTTTGTTTTTGGAAATTGAAAGTTTGCTTTTTTACTTATCTGACTCTTGAAACATATATCGCCAATTTACTTTCTTACTTCCTTCCTTACATCCATCTTTTCTTGTTTTTTAGGCTTGTTTATGCATATTTTTCTGAAATGAAAGACGCCACAGATGTAACCGATACGTTGGATCACTGAGTCATTCCTGCATTTTTTCATGCAATTTTGGTCTTTTGACGTTGCAGAGACGGCTGCGAAACAAACGTATGTATGTTTGTATCTAAGAATGTGTGTGTTTGTGTGTGTTTGTGTTTGTGTGTGTGTTTGCGCCTGCTGGTTTTATAAACTATATAAAAAAATGTATTTACTCAACTTCTGACAAGGTGGATACTGACAAAAAACCAGTCAGTAACCAAAACGAGCAAGACTAAAAAAAAATTTGTAAAAAAATAAAAAAAAACAACCTTTTTTGAAAGTTCATACAGCCCTACTGCCACGAGTATTGTGTCGATGCTTATGGTAGTGATGATGACGACGATGATGATGATGGCAATGATGGTGTTGATGATAATAATGATGCTGATGATGATGATGACGATGGACTTTGTAGTGATGGTCCTGGTGATAATAATGGTGATGACGATGGTGATGATGATGGTGTTGGTGATGATGGTGTTGGTGGTAATAATAATGATAACGATGTCAATAACAGTGATTGATATAACAAGAATACCGCTCACTCACAGGAATTTATTCAGTTCAATCGCAAAGGAACAATAGTTTTGTTTGGTTCGTTTTGAGCCAATTCTGGTAGCTTTGATGACAAATTAAAAAAATTGTATTCTATATATCTTAACTGGATATGTTTTTGTTTTATATTTTATTTACATTTTTTTAGGTTTATAATTTTTGAGATTTCTGTGTGAGGAAACAGAAGGTCATTTAATTTAAACGTGAGTCATTCTTTTCCAACGGGTTACAATAATTTACTTCACTTTTTAACGAATTTTAAATTATTCGTTTTTTTTTTTGTTTTAATATGGAAAAATATGGGGAATATAAAACGTTGTGGTTTCATTACAAAATTTTAATTAAAGTGAATTCTGTGAAGTCGATGTCTAATTCTTTTTAATTTGGAAATGACTGGAATTGCAACTTATAAAAATTTATATTAGTTGCTTAATGATATATAAATGACAGAAAAAAATATATAAAGAAATTAAGTCAAAAACTCTATCAAAAATATCAGCAATTTTCAGAATTTTAAACATTTTCAGGCGTTTTTAATAAATCAATTTCCACCCTATGAGAATAGAGAGCGTATATACTTTTGTTGCTTTATTAATATATTATTTACATAAAAAACCAAAAATCAAAAAACAGAATTAATGGAGTTTCAAAAAATCGAATTGCATGCAATGGACATTCCTATTAATCGCAAAAACAACAACAATGAAAACAATACTAATATCATAAAAATAAAGCAAGACCTATAGTATAGTGGCATTTTATTGTATCGCCTCTTATTCGTATTCTACTCTATTTGATTTCTTAATCTTTTATGCGAAGCGTGTACAAAGTGAGCGATTGCTCGAATGCATTCCGAAGATGCGACTAGAAAAATGAAATAGATAAATAAAGATCAAAACAAAATTAAAAAAAAACATGAAACCAAACAACACCGACGACTTCTTTACTGAAGTCTTTTGAATCGTATGAGAAAAATATAAAAATGTTAAGCTTTTTTCATTTTTCGTTTTTCTTTTTCTTTTTAATATTTTTATAAAATCTACTGAAAACGGAAAAAGGAGTAAAGGTAAGAAATATATGAAATGAAAGGAAGGAAGAATAAGATTGATATGAAACTAAAAATATCTTTTTAAAAAACATATCATACACAAAGAAAATTAAAAAAACTGTATAATTTTTCGCGCACTATAATAAAATAATGAACAATAAAATGTTTAAGTAAAATAGCTTTTTAATAATGCTTAACATTACAAAAGCAGACAGACAAGAAAGAAGAATAACACAAACACTTTCACATTCATTGGATGAGTTTATATTGCACGAACGTCTTAGACAACATCATTAAAACATTTTCAACAGCAATAGCAATAAGTCCAATAAAAACCATAAAAGCAGTAAAACCAACAACAACAAATTTTGGCAGCAGCTTCTTAGTAGAAGCAAATTGTAAAAATAAAACAAAACACACAAAAAATTTAAAACACGTTTAAACACAAAAACGAGTTGCTGGCTTATTGGGTAAGCAGTATCAATAATATTAGCCATACTGGTAGCAAAAAACAAATATGATGTTGGCAACAAACAGTAATTTGGCATTTTCAAAATAAAAGAAAACAAAAAAGCAAATGAAATTAGTTAATAAATTCTTATTTATATCATTTCGAAACGTCACTGCGCTTAAACTTTCTTAACAAATTTCAGTTATGACCAAATGCAGGCAAATAAATTTATTAATTTTAAGACATCAATTAAACGATAATTGAATTCAAATGGAAATTTTAGTAATGAGGTAGAAAAAAATGCCATCAAAAACAATCGAACCGATAGCTGATTAAAATCGAAATTATTTAGTAAATTTATTCCAGTTTTTGTATGAGATTTTTATAATATTTTGAGACATTATTTTCCTTAAAAGGCCATTCTAGATTAATGTTGTTGTCATCGTTGTTGTTGTTTGCCATTATAGCTTTCACTACTGCCCAAATTAAACTCTGGTTTAAGAAATTTCTATAGCGACACAATTTATATATAAAAAACCAGTAGAATTTTTTGTTATATTTGTTGTCTCAAAACTCGTATAGGTTTTTTATAGAATTCAATTAAATTCATTAAAACAAATTTTTTATACTTGATACAGTTATTTATTAATTCATTTTAATTTCTTTTAACTCGATTTCTTTGCTTTTCGTTTCTTATGTGTCTTTCTTGTTTTTCTCCTACGAATTTGATTTTATGTATATAAATTATTTATTTCTTTTACTACGATTTAATTGTTTTTCTGTTCGTTTTCGTCCCTATTTTTTATTGCGTTTGCGTGGCGGATTATTTGTCTTGCCAATGTATTTTTTCTTTTTGGAATTTATACGGATATACTATGTGCATTATATGCTCGTACTATTTCCTGCATAACCATACCGAAATTTGTTTTTGAAAATTTTCGATAATTACCACTGGCTAACTCTTTTATTTTAATTGATTTCGATTTTTCTTGGAACACCCGATTTTTTCACTTTTTTCTTCGATTTCTTTCTTTTTCTTACATATAGTGAGAGTGTACGGTAGCGGTCACTGATTTCTTCAATAGTATACCGTCCGTTTATTAAACACTCGAACTATTCGAGTTCGTTGTCTCCAGCCGACTGAATTGAAGTCTTTCGTTTTTTCTTGCCGCTGGATCAAGACGACGAAAGCGACGAGTACGACGACCACTGAGGCCATTAAGACTTTAAATCACGATGACGTGTATGCTGCTTGGAAGAAACTTATGAGTAATAAATGTGTGATAGTATGTGTGCAAGTATTAGTCCAATGCTATGAACTCTACATATACTGAATTCTGCAATTCAGCAGTTAATTGTTGAATGCGAATCACTAATGAAACAGTGATGAAAATTCGTGTAAGTGGCTTTTAAGTCTTCAACCATTCTTTTTTGTTAATAAAATGGAAAAAACTTTTTTGTAGTGTTTTCGTTCGATTCAATTAAAATTTTCTAATTTTATAACAAATAAATCAATAATTCTGTTGCAATTTTTTAGTTTAAGCTTTCCTTTGTTAAATTCTATAAGTGATTCCTGCACGATAAGTGATTTCATATGTGAGATGTCATACATGATTCGTCCATGATTGTCGGTATGAACTCTAATGTAAATGCATGGCTGTGAGTATGTGCTCGGACGTGAGTGTACAAATGTTTATATGCATAAATAACCCCCCGATCTCTGATATTTTCCTTTTATTTGAAATGTTGAATAATATGAGGAGTATTGATTAACCATGATTTTGAATCGATCGAATTTACATCGAGAAGGTATTAAAGAATGAAAGATAATTGAAACCAATTTTTCTGCAAGCCGAATTCTATTTAAGAATATATCGTTACCAAAACCAAAGAATGAATAGTATAATCCTTTTACTTATTTACTATTTTTATTAGTAAAAAAAATTTTTAAGCGCCAATTTTAATTTCAAATAATAATGTAATCAAATATTTTTTCAAATATAATTTTATTCTTTTTAATTAATTTTATTCATTTGTTTCTAAGAGAAAGATACTTCTACGAAATATTCCATTATTGGTAAACATTAAGCATTACTTTTAATAAAAGGTAATCGGTTTCATACCGGTAAAAATTCTTTCCTACATCTTTTTTATAAATTTTTGAAGAGATTCGTATTAAGTATGAGACGTTAATTCTGAAAGTGTTGCTTTGCAAAAAGTCGAGGTCGTCCAGTTTTTTAATATACTTTTATATGCGTTCATATGTGTTTGGATATATGTGGTCTTTCGCCGTTTCTTTAGTCTTTTACTTGCGCTAACGACATTTTTCCCAAGAGAAACAGAAATAATAATAATAATACAACAACAACAATCGTAACCACCACCAGCGCAAAAGCCACAACTGTAACAATATCTAATGAATGTGAGAGTATAAAGTAGTTATCATTAAGCCTTTGGAATGATCCAGTCAAGCAAGAGAATGCCAAAACTCAGCTGTTGGTTATCTTTCAAGTTGTAATACCGAAGTAAAGAAGAAAAGAAGAAGAAGAAGAAGAAGAGGAATTGTGGAAGCAGCAAATAAAAACAAAACAGTTGAATGGAACTCCAACGCTTGAATATTTGATGTGGTGGTGTTTAGCTCATTCGCGTATGCGTTGTGCGCTATTAAGTTACGCTCTTTACTTTATACCTTCATTATAAGCTCTCCTACTTCTTTTAGAAATCTCTTTGAATTATTGAAAATTTAGAGCCAAGTATTTTAATACCAATTACAATTCGGTTACTATTTGTTTTTTGAAAATTTTAATTTGAGATTAATTTTGAAATGCTGCGTAACTTTGCTTGCTTGTTGTAACAATCAGGATTGCATTTTTGAAGATGTAAAAATATTTCCCAACTTTTCTTATTGGAAATATAGGTCCTGCATATACTTATTGGCGAAATTATCCCCCGCACAGGCTTATATGTAACATGTTGAGACTGCTTCTATTGCAATTCAATAATCTGTTAATATTTTTAATTAAATATAATAAAAAGATTTAATGAAAACACGCATTCTTTTAAGTAATATTTTAAGTTTATTCAATAATATCTTACAAATAGTATAAACCTTAGAAATAAGTAAGATTCTTGCTAATTTAAAATAATAAATAAGTTGTATTAAAACGCTTCTTTTTAAATAGATCGAATGCCTCTCAAATTTAACCGCCTTGACACTTAAAAATGCATTTCTGTAGCAGTGTGTTGTGGAGTTTACACCCACCCAATAAGAGTGAGAAACGTCGCTGCGATGTATTATATTATTTGTCAAATTTGACATCTGGGCTGTCGAAAAAAAATAATGAAAAATTTATAAGCGGTGGTATCATTTATGGAATGTTTGGCCAATAATAAAAAATTCTTTAAGTAAAAGTCATCGGAATTTTAAACAAATAATAAGTGTCGCAAACAAAAGCATTTAAATCAAATCACACTGGAAAGTGTTTAATGAAATGATAACAATTTATAAACAAAATCAACAACTATGTGAACGCAAGGATTGGTTGAACTAAAAAAATACGAAGGCAATAATTATTACAGGATTATAAGAAATTTTTTAAATAACAAGAAAATATATAGCCAGTCAGCTAGCTAATCCACCAGCGTGCATGAAACTCTGCAGCTGCAGCTATGGGTGGTTGCATGGGAATACACTCTGCCGATAATGAAACAGTTAGTGTTTCCTCAGCTGGTGTTTCACGGCCGCCAACTGCAGGTAAGCTAGATTACAATAACAATAAAAACATCATCAACAATCCATCCAAAAACAAAGGCAATACGAAAAGTAGTCTCCTAAACATATTAAATAATATAAATTGTAGGACCTGTTATTGGACCAGCACGCAAAAATCGCCCTCTTTGCAATGAAACAATACGCTGGCGTTCCGATGTACCATTGACTGAAGGTCAGCTACGCTCAAAACGTGATGAATTTTGGGATACAGCGCCGGCGTTCGATGGTCGCAAAGAAATTTGGGATGCATTGCGTGCGGCAACAATTGCAGCTGAAGCGATGGATTTTCAATTGGCACAAGCAATATTGGATGGAGCAAATGTTTCTGTGCCGAATGGGTATGATTGAATTTATATCTTAATTATATTTTATCGAATTTAAATTAGATATAAATTATATTTTATCGAATTTCGATGGTTATTCCATTGCTAAAGAATCATCGATTATATAATTTCATAATGACACCAGCGTGTAAAACGTTAATCAAATATATTAATAATTTATAAACCTATTAAATGCA
Source organism: Physocephala rufipes (assembly GCA_963966595.1). Classification (NCBI taxonomy): domain Eukaryota; kingdom Metazoa; phylum Arthropoda; class Insecta; order Diptera; family Conopidae; genus Physocephala; species Physocephala rufipes. The sequence goes on from OZ016501.1 coordinate 10,964,938, forward strand.
TTCCATGAAATAATATTAGAATACCAATTAAGCCAATCAAAAACAACAAAACCACAATTACAGTTTATCTTTTTTACAGTGGGCGCTTTCATTTCGTTTCCTTTCTATTTTATGCTTCAATACAACCTTGAATTTTAAAAGCACTTGAATTTTAAATATGCTTTTGGTTAACAAATATTATTACTGTAGAAGAAAAGCCAATTGAAATATAGAATATCGAAAATCTATAATACCTTGCATTCGTTAAAATTTTTACCGTTAAATTATAAGATTTATTTCTTAAAGAAAATTTGCTTTCACGTGTTAAATGATTCAGTTTAAACAAATCTCCCCTTTCTTTACTTTCAGTTATTTAACAGAATGTTATGATGAACTCGGTACCCAATACAAGATACCTATTTATTGCCTATCGAATCCTATCAATGTTGTTAAAGATGATAGCGGTCGAGATTCACCTGCAGAGTTTTCCGAACCAGTTGATGGTGGGGAGGAGATCTTTTTAAAATTACGCATATCATCCACGATGTCAGATGTTAAATTAGCGGTCTATTCCAAAGACACAATTGGTCAATGCAAGAAAAAATTGCAGGTTCGTTTCATTGAATAATTCGCGCTGATAAACGATCTAATTCTCTCTCATTGATTTTTATAGTCATTATACTCAATAGATGCCTGTTGCCAGCGATGGTATTATAGCGGTAAATTGCTTAGCGATAAAATACCAATCGACCAGTGTGCCATCCAAAATGGTTATGTGGTACAGGTGATCGTAAATCCTGAACATGATAATCACGGCAACAGTACGTGTATAACGGTACCTGCGAGCTAGCCAAAAATATTCGCCACGGAACGATTAGCAACATCATTAACAACAGCAAAGCAAAGAACAAATATAACAACTAGAGCAAAGTCAGAATTAAGAGCAACAACAATAACATTATTTGCAGAAATATTAAATGCAATTAATTTATATATTATAATTAAAAAAAACAATGATATGAAAAAATACGAGAGCCATTATGGCAATGATTGCTGCTGTCGCTTTCATACATTTGGTTGCTTTTCAATTTTTTGAACTGAAATTCAGTTTGAATTGAATGGAGAGAAATATTATTTGTATTTTTATAAACAAACTTAGAAAAATATTTATCATTAATTATTGTTGCTCTTTCTCTCTCTCACTCCAACTCTAGCTCTGATACGCGTATCAAAGTTGTTTATACTAAAATAATTAAAACACAAAATTGCACAAAAATAAGCAAATGATTATTTTTTATATTAAATTATAATTCATATTTATTTCTACTAACTAAGTTATTAATATAACATTTTCTTTGAATTGTTCAAACACAAATGAAAGAATAAATTACAAATGAATGCTTCTGTTGTCACTCAAGAAGATTGAACTCGATTTTTATAATAGTTCCATATTAAAAAAAGTAATCGACTGACACTGTCCTGTTCACAGACTGTTCTACAAGCACATTTCTAGCAATTTTCACAACAAACACATTTCAAGCAATAAGCTTTAACTAATGTTTTACTGTCTAAGGCATGTATCATATCGATTCTTATAAAAAATACAAATGCTCTTCTTTTTTTAGCTAATAAATTCTATAACGTTCTAACGTTTAATCTTTAAGACTAAAACGTTCTGAAATCTGTTATTTGTATTTATAATCTATTACCTTTTAACTAATCACTATATTCTATTCAAGCTAATCCTTTTTAATTTAATACTTCAAATTAGTTGCGCTCGTAGTTGTTTTTTATGTCACATTAGACACATTAGACAAAATGCTTCTGCAACAACAAAAGAAAAAAATAAAGAAAGAAAGAAAACATATTTAAAATATTTAATGAATGTAAATGTGAAATCTTTAGTAGAAAGTGGATTTGCAAAAGATCCCATTGGTTAGTAAATTCCGTGAGTTTAAGAGTTATTGACGGGAATATACTAGAACCGTATCTTGTATTTGAGCCATTTATTATGATAATTAAATGGGTCTATAATGTTTTTGGGCGCAATTTCATAATAAATGGCTCATTTGTGTAATAAAATTTATAAACCTTTTTAAATCAAAAATTTTATGAACATGGTGAAGAGTAATAGAAATAGACAAAGATAAAAGGAAAGAAGGGGGCGTTAAAAAATGATGTAGTTTGTATTAGGAATGTAATCTATTTTAATTGAGTAAATTATATAGAATAAAAAGAAAGCTAACACAATTTTAATTAAAAAGGTTTTAATAAAAAAGCTTTAATAAATAAAGGACATATATATAAATAGAATAATGCAACGTCTATACAAATCATTTAAACTCTCTTCGAATTTGATTATCAGAAAAATGCACATTTTTAATTATCTTCAGCGTCATCAAACAGTCCGTGGAATTCCATGATTTCTTTATCGATTGAATATTTTCATCCTTCTATTGTTATATATTAGTTTTTAATAATTGTTTCAATTGTTGTCACCGATTAATTGTTGTTTTAAAGTAATTATGATTCATAGAATTAAATGGAAGTCGATTTGGAATTCAAAATTCCTGAAATAAATCGAAATAAAAGGTGCTGGATATTGTCCTCTATTACCAATCATATTTTTATAATGCGTTCAATTTATGCATATATGTTTTATATGGTATATTCCATTAATCCATTTACAGTAATGTTAACTCCAACCATCCATCCATCCAATGTAATATTAAATTACGATGCAATTTGGAAAAGAAAACTTGTTGTAGAAAGATAAATTTTTTGAAAGGCGGTATAAATTCGAAGTTCTGACTAGTCGGGGAAAATAAGTACCAAAGAGGGTGGATTAAGTTAAAGCAAACACTTAAGGACACAGGAAACATTTTTCTCCGGAAACTAAATTAGCTTTTTGCAGTAAAAGGAACTTTTAAGATATTTAATGCAATTAACACTCACTAATTCTCTTCTTGTACTCACTAACTTCTACTCTGCTCGTAGCCATACACAGGCACGCACGCACACACACACTCGAGCTAAAACAAGACATGCATGTACGCACACACATTGTGTGTAAACAGAAAATGTTCTTTAGGACTATCCCATCCAACGGTCATGGGAATGTGAGGTTGCTGACCAACAATGTGAATTTTTATTAAGAATAAACCAACAACAAAATTTCCTAACACTTTACAGGATGGGGTTCAGCTCTTCACTAATTACTGCGACACAGCTGCACAAAAATTTGCCAATATAATTGCCTTTATTCTAACAACAACAATGTGCCATAACATTCACGGATGGAAGGGGTGGGTGAGCGGGTTAGCAATTGAACATTCATATAAGTGGCTCAAGGGAGCTGACTAGCAGCTTCCGAACTTATGAGAGGTTTTGCTATGACATAAATTGACAAGTTGGCAGACGGAGTAGCACGGAAATTGTCAAACTGTTAACCAGCAATAACATTATCATCATCATCATCATCATTGTGAACAGAAACACAACATGCCATTACAATAACAGCAATAAAAACACCATGAACTACATCGTTCCAACACAACAACAAACGTTAGTTCGCCCGACTGTAATCGTCGCCACAACACCAACAGCAACAACAACAAACCATTCAGTCTCTGATTAGTCTCATCTATTTCGGCAGGAAGAGAAGAATATTTGTTTTTTTTTCCTTTCGACAGGAAGAGAAGAATATTTGGGTTTTTTTTCCTAACCAGCCGCCGGTTGTTCGATGTGCCCCAATCTATTAACTCCTGCAGCAGATACTGACAGTGAAGCGATGATATGACCGGCTTAACCACTAGCTCATTTTCATTGGTTCCTTTTTAGCCATTTTTTGCCTTTATTTAAGACAATTCTTTAATTGTAATATCGATGGTTTTCCGCTTTTCACACAATTGCGTGATCAAAAAAATAAAAATCTTGCGATTATTATTCTTGCGAAGTGAACTTTAAAATTAAATTTAGAAAATAATTTAAAAATAATTAGAAGCTTTTTCGAAATTGCATAAATTAAAAATTGCTGTTTCATTTTTTTTTCAAACTTCGAGGAAATATTCAATGATTTCTTATATATATCCCATGGATTACTCTGAAAAATATTCCCAAAAATAGCACACCATATTTTTCACCAAATATTATCTACATTAGAAAATGTGAATTTATCGATTAGTTGAAATTAAAATGCTAGAACAATTTAATTGAAATTATTCCATTAGATCCTTCTTTAAAACCAGCGAATCTAGGAATAATAACACGAAGAATTAGTGAATATTTTAATCCGAATTATTTGCATGAAATCAATATTTAACCGAGCATCCCTTCCAGAAAGCCTAACGCGGAAATATCGCATATAAATCCATTCTACGGACTACCCCTTCTCGAGAAGGAGAAAGAAAATTCCGATTAAATGCTTTCATTCTATCGATGAAATTGAATTTAATTGTTATTTTCTCCTTTCCGTTTTATTGACGTATCCACCTTTAAGGTTTACTTTTAATCGATGATTAATTTATAAATCTTCAAGTGATGATTGGAAATCTGATGTTTCATTTAATATTTCTTTTCCTTAAAATTAATTCGGATCTGAATTTTCTTTAACCTATTAGAGATTATTAGTGGATGTTCCAAAGAACCCTTCACCAACCTCCACCTTCACCCCTTTTACACTACCACCCCTTCCCTTTTGTTTCACAGACTTAATATGAGACAAATATTAACGAACTATTAATAACAAAGAATACAAATTAATTGCCAAAAGGGCAACGGATTTTATAACAAATAATAAAGACCATTCTGTACAAATAAAAATAATTAATTACAGACAATTAAGAGACATAAACACAGTTCAGTCAAGCTGATGTAGCCCTTACGTCCGTCTGAAAGATTTTTATAGTAATTATAGAAAAGAATATTAATTAACGTGTCGTTAAGAAGCAGAGCGCAGTTCATTTAATTAAACTTTATAAATATTTGCATGCTTATGGTCATATTAACACTTATATATGTTGGAAATTTAGATAACTGACACACATTCTGACCCATTCAACCCCATCCCATATTTGTCCCACTCAGCCTTGGGGACAGCCAGTTTGAATCTTTTCATTAACTAATTGTAATATCTTCTTTCTCAAAAGTTACCGCATGTCATTAGGTGAGCGTCAATCACAAAGTTATTTTAGATTCTGACTGCTTAGTCAAGAATTCGGGGTTTGAGCCTTTTCTTTACATACATTTATATATACGTTTAAGGAAGACAATACAATAGGCTGATTTCCTTCTTACGGTGTAAAATTAGTTAAGGGATAGTCTAATGTGATTTTAGTACGGTCGAATGCCTCGAATGACCCCAATCAGATTTTAGTTTAGATCCATTTTCAGCACAGCTTAGTTTCTGAAAGCAGGACACATGATTTCCCCAAACGGATTGACAGACAAGGCTAAATCAATTCAGATGTGATTCCAAGCAGAGGTACATAGATTTTTTTCTTAAACGTCTGACCGTTACGTATTAAAGAAGTTGTAATGCATTATAAACGAAAACGAATGAGTATACGATTGAAGCTTTCATGAATGCAGGGTATAAAAAGAAATAAGAATCATAAAGGCATAAAGGCTATCAATTAAATTAGGGTGTAGAAGAGATAAGAATTTTATATTTTTATATTATAATATTTTTTGCCCTCCTCGGTAAAATAAACAAACGACATATCGACACACCACTTTTTTATTATCACGAGCATGAATGAATTTAAAATTTGATTTATAAAAAATGATAATGATGTTGAGGATATTGTTATTTTACTTCGGAAGTAAATTGAAAAAGGGCTCAATTTTAAAAAACCAAATTATCAAAAATGTAGCGTTCTTTTTTTGGTAATATTTTATTAATTAAACAATTTCCATGAGATTCTATAGAGAAAAATTGATTATTATAAAAGCTTTCAATGAGAACGAAAATTAAGCGAAAAGATGAATTCAGATCACAAAGATGAGATAAATCTTTGTATAACAGTTTAGATAAAAAAAATTAACAAAGGAATTTTTTTCTATATAACATATAGTAAATGTTCTATAGTATATAACAGACTCACTTCTTCCCTCTGCTTTTAATTTTTATTACATTTTTTCAATTAATCTCAGATTAAGCGAGCTGTTCAAAACTTAATTAATGTAGTAGAAGATATAAAATTCTAAAATAAATTCATGCAATATTTTTTTAAAAAAATAAATCTCTTTTCATAGTCGTCGCCCAGTTGTTTGATATACCAAAATCGCTCCTTATTCCACCATCAATTCCGCCTCAATCCTCGTCTACTCAATCAATATTCAATTGCCGAAAAGTACCCTCGACTCCGAACAACTCGTCACTGGTTTTTGGTGCGCCTGGACGTAATGATTCATTAGCTTTTTTGCTCTCCTGCTCCTTGAACCACGGCCCATATTCTTGCAGTTTCTTTCGCCATTGATTGTTCAAATCTATAATCGAGCCAGCTTTACCGCCATATTCATCGGGTAGTAAGTCTCTCGGCACCACTTTGTACAGGCTCTCGACATCGTTGTGGAACGTTATACGATTGCGTAATTTCTCCTTAAGGAACGGTGTGACAAACTTAAAGATCTTATCGACCAATGGCGAAATATTGATTACATGCACTTCTTTCACCTTAACCGGATAAGCCTCCTGAACGGCTATGAAAAATTTCTTAACTATCGATGGTGAGAATTTGGCAAAATGCGTTGCAGTGGCTACAGCTGCATCCAAAATAAATATATCACCAGCTATGCCAACATTCTCTTCAAACAGACGAACATCGCCAATCATGAGAGCGACCTTCATGGCGTCGTTGACTTGACTCGGCTGAAAGTCGCAATCGATACCGCGTATGAAAGTAATGCGTCGTCCATTCGGTGTTAGGCCAGGCAATGTCGGGCAGTGACTACAGCGAGTAAGTGAACGAGCAAGCATGTGAACATACGAACGAACAAGTGAACGAACAGGCAAGTGAATGAGCGAGCAAATCAACGAGCGTATGGAACAAACGTGGATCATAAAGAAAAAGAAAAGTGTGAAACAACAATTAATAAATAACAAAAAATTAATAATTACTTAATTAATTAATTAATTAAAAAAATTTACAAATATTACTTTAAAAAATTAGGAAAAAACCTACACATAATCAAGCACGATCGACAATTCTTCTTGATTAATATCACGATTGGCAAAGAATTCAGGTACTGCATTACGCATAGTATAATACATATCGAGCTTCTTCTTCACCTTCTCCAGACTGAATTTGCAACCACGCAAGAAAGTCGACAAACGATTATCGTCCATATCATTGGGCAGATGCGGTTGCGTCTCTAGCCATTCACGAATCAATCGTATGTCACGACTAATATCAGCCGGATTCTCTGGTTCACGGAGCTCCTCGCGTATGGTAATGCGTTGTTGTGGCGTTGGTTGTACGAGCATCATCTGAAGAAAAAGATTGTTCAGATAAATTTTAATTGAAAAAACCCGTACCACAAATCGCGAGAATATGAAGAATGCGATTCAATTACTTTGTAAACTTCAAAAAATTTAATCATCATTACTGGTGGTAATAGTTCATAATGATTATTTGTTTCGTCATTAACCTGCTGGCACCGAAAAAAACCGTAATTATTACGTGTTTAAGATTCAAATTTTTTTTACTTTTTTAGTTTGTTATTGTTGATGATTTTTATTTGCGATGATTTGTTTGCAGTTTTAGTGTAATTAATTTTATTAGTTCAGGGTTTCTTTACGATTAGATGCACACAAAATTGATCAAGATTATTTCAACGAAGCACCATCGAATGGTCTTCCCGAATAGCTTCTTTTATCTTACTGCCTTAGGAAAAATGAGTTTAAGTTCTCTTAATACATTTTTAGCATTTCCAAACATTTAACATACCAATGAAATTTCTATATAATGATCGTCTTCTAGTCTACATTATGATCGAATATAAATACCACGAAAAATAAGTATAATAAAAAATGTTCTTTTAGAAAAATTTCAAAAATCTATCCAGGTCAAACTTATCTAAGTTGGATTAACAGCTCTCTCTATCCCAAAAAACCTCGGCTCTAAATTAACGCCTCTGTTTATAAAGTCCTAAATTCATGATTTTTCGATTTGTTTCAACATTAAAAAAAGATCAATTAACTTCATGAATTTAATTTATATTGCAAATAAACAAGAAAATAATGAATAATAAATTTTTAAAGAGATTGAGCAGCAAAAAAAAGAAAAGCATTTTATGGTGAATTGCATGAAAGAGCGCAGATCGAAAATTACTTGCAAAACGAAGCGCATGAGACTTTCACTTGTAGTCAAGTCAACCAATACGATATTATTATTTTAGTTATCTGCAGAAGAATTTAAATTGTATAACAAAAGCCACAACACCAACAAACCAACCGATAGTAGCAACAATAAATAACAAAACAACAATAGCAACAATTAATGCTGAAGAAAATTTCAGCAATCCAGACTGTAGAGCGTGATGGAGGCGAGCTATTGCGATTGCGCTCATTGACAACCCATCCGTGACAGAATTTCTTTAATTTTTAGTGCATTAAAGATTCGAGAGAAATCTTTCAAACCGAAAAATCGAAGATCATGAAAACATGAATTTCAGAGAAAAGCAAAAAAAAAACAACAATATTTCCGTTTAAATTAAAAGATAACAAATAAAGGCATCGTCACGTAATTATGTATTATAGTTTTCTATCATATTCAGCTGTCTGATATAGAAAGCGGCAAAAATCTGCTATGTGCCACGCCCATTTTCTGAAGATATTTCGAATTTGTTTAAGAAAGGCAGTGGACGTATTAACAAAAAACTCTGAATCACATTTTTCTCTTCAAATGCTTTAATTAAAGAAATTTGATCATAATACATAGTAATCTGATTGAGTTACTAGATACTTTACTGATCGCGCAATCTTAATCAATAAAAACTTAAGGAAAAAAATTGTAGACCGAGAGGAATTTTTTAATAGTTTTTAATGGTTTTTCCAAAACCATAAATTCATATATATAATTTCTACTAATAAAAAAATTCCTCTCGATCTACAATTTTTTCCTTAAGAACACGCCCTACTGTTTGGATATTTTACTACAATAAGGCTGAACATTAACTTATCTACTAAATCAGTCAGATTACTATGTATTATGATCAAATTTCTTTAATTGAAGCATTTGAAGATAAAACATTCATTCGTTCACTGCCTTTCTTAATTAACTGTTAAATCAGTCTGTTAATTTTTTATCATATTTTTTTCCAATCAACTATTTTAAATCATTTACTTATTTCTTCCATGTTTTCATTGATATGAAATAACTATGTTATGTTTATGTTAACCATTGTAGTTCCTTCTGTTATCGCGATGGCTTTTCCTGTTACTAATTTGCCTTCTTTTATTACACTGCTATTACTTACACATAAACTTTTCCTATTGTAACACTTCCCTATTTTTTGCTTAGCTATTTCTGTTAAACGGTCCTACTGTCATAATGCTTATTAACAATCCTGTTGTCTCTGTTATTAGATTTACGTTGTCCATTGATTCAGTTATTTTTTTATTGTTTGTTGGATAATCAAAAATATAGACTTTCAAAAACATGTTTATAAACTACTGGTGGCTACTATGGTTATGTCTACAAACCATTAACAACAAGTTATATCAAGATATGAAAGCCTTTTTTATATTAACTTATAGCTATCACTCTTTGATAAACGTACAAATATGTAGGTGAGGATTATTTAGATTATGATCATAATACAGCAGGATATACGCGAACGTACTTTTATGGGCCGGGAAGATCTTGCACTCAGCTCTTCAGTAGATAAAACTAAAAGCGTTAAGGAGATTTGCGCTTAAGCAAATTAAGTTTAAGCAAATAAAGTTAGACAAGTTTAAATTAACTTATGTTTTGGTGGAGTTAGTTAGACTAATGCAATGGGTTAGTGAATCTAAATTAAACTCGACTAAGTTAGATAAGATGAAAACGAATCGATTTCGTTGGCTGTAATTAAAAAGTGTTTAATCTTTTTTCCGTTTGTGATTGAAATGAAATGAAATGAAATGCTTCATTAAATCAATCAAGCAATTATTGCTTGTTTAATTGAACTATTTGTTTATGATTTATTTACGGTATCTTTAATAAAGCAAATGTATATTGAGTTGCTGGAGAGGAAGAAAGGGATAGGGGATAGAATCTATAAAATCAATGAATAATAGCTTGGTACCTTTATTACGATACTTTAACGATTATATTCCACTTGATTTTAATTACCATGTACTTAAATGCAATTCCTTTGGAAGCTCCGAGTTCATTACACAATTAATGAAAATGGAATTAGATTTTTGATGAACATATCAATTATTCGAATGTTGAACAATAACACGTTTTCAATTATCATCCTGCATTTTTTCCTCAACCGATTTTAAATGTGTAAACAATTTTTCGGAATAGAAATATATCTGTTTAATAATTTCTACTTTGTTATGAAAATAACAGAAAAATATTTTTCAAAATTTATTTTCTGTAACTATAATTATAACCACGCAATGCCACGTAATGAAGGCAATTTTAGCGACAGCGATATATGTTTCCGAACCGACACCGTTATATTGTACAAATTTATTTCAAGTTTATTGTTAGGTCTATTTTGAAATTGTTTAAATTGATATTTTTTCAAGAAACCTCGTCTTTGATAAGATATATCATATTTCAAAAATCTCTAATAATCAAAAATCAGTTAAATGAAAGACTTAAGAAACGAACTAATTTTCAGCAAGGAGGCTTTGTATATCACGAACTCCGGCAAGAATTTCGAAATTATAACAACTATATGAAATGTTATATCCATATAATGAAATATTGGCACTAATGAAACGGTTAGTTGAATTAGTTATATTATTGGTATATTAGCCTAAGACCAAGAACACATTGAACGAGTCACATACTTTTAAATTTGCTTTTAGGAATACGCATGCTTTAAAAATCGTATTTTAATTATTATTTGTTTTTTGTTTTTTAATTTCTATTTTTCCATTTTTTTATAATTTTAGCATGTTTTCTGTTATACGGGTTATCTAATACATCGATTACACTTATAAGTAGAATAGGGCTTACCTTGTAGATTACCGGATTTTATTTATTTGCTAATTAAGTAATTAATCCAATTATAAAACGGTAGCAACTAATTTTAATTGAGGAATATAACAATTTCAAGCGTAATAACGTCAGCAGCAGCAACAGAACGGGTGTTGCAGAAATATAATTATTGTAGAAAATCACCAATATTTTTAATATTAAAGCAAATGTTTTTCGTTTACTGGTTTTTTTTTCTTCTATGATATAACAATTTCAAACAATATCCTGTTTTAATAATTTTTTGCAATTCCTTAGGAATGAATTAAGCTACTTCAAAGCAGATCTGCAACTGATCCAACCAAACATGTTTCGTCTTTATATAAATCAGCAACAAACTCAAATTACAAACGATCAACGAAAAAGCCTACGATAAAACAAGTTCGCCAGCCGTTAAATGCCCGAGACAATATCAATGAGCGAGCAAACAAACGACCGATGCAATGCAACGAGTCGGTGTGAACGTGTGAACGAGCGAAAGAGCGAGCCAGATAGGGAACGAGTGTCAAGATTTCAAATAGCGGTATAATTTTGGAGAATTTTTTTTGGAGTAACACACACATATTCACATGTACATTCTCCTCTGTAAAACTACGTTTAATAGAGAAAATTCGCAAAAAAGGAAAACGAGAACGCAACAATACTTCAAGAAATACTTCAAAAACAGCAATACTTCAGCACTGCCTCTTCTTCTTAATCGTTAAAGAGGAAAATATATTGGTAGTAGAAATGGACGGCTTCTCTTAGCCATCAAGAAATAGTTTCTATCAGGCTTAAACTTATTAATTATAGGTGTCTTTAAATTTCGGTTAAAAAGCAAAATAACAAGAAGCAATTACGAAAGAAGTGGAAGTAACTTCACTTTGGTGAAGTTTGATACTACGAGTATAAGCAATAAATAAATGCTTGATAGCCTGCTGAAGTGAAACAACAATTGCTGCAGCCGTTTGATTTGACAACAAAAAAGTAACAAAAAGACATCAAGTGAATTCAGCATTGCACGCTACGCCAAACATGCTCTTTCAATAGTAAAATTTGATTATTTTCTAAAGAATGATGTGCGAGTGAGATGAAGGGGAAGAAGTATTGAAGGATCAGGTGAATTGTTGAACTGGATAACTATTGGTTATTCTTCTCTTTTCTAAAAAATTAGGAAAAATCAGACAGAAATGAAAAAAAATAGTGAAAATATCTAAAATTTCTTTTTCATGACTCACTATTTCATTATATTTACGATTATTATTACTATTACTCTTATTATTAAAATCTCAACAACACAATTTCACATCTTTTAGTGGCCAACATTTTTTCACTAACCAACCACCACACTTAGCTGCTTAAGAAAACCACAAAAAAAGAAATTAAACGCAGGTTTAAAAGAGGCCTTAAAAAATAGGTCTTATCTCTAAAGTTTGTTTAATATAATATTTCACATTAAATTTGTTGTTGTTTTGTTTAAAGTCTTACACTATTTTAAAAGCTCTTACTTTTCAAGGAAAATGGATTTGATAATAATTTTGATTACATTTCTGCTTTAGCCCTTTCAAATAAAATGATTTTATTGTTTATTATTTCAACATTTTTCATAAACTCTTAACGATTACAGTAAGAGTCGGATTAAGAGTCCATTTAAACTTTTTCCAAATCTTTTTCAAGGTATCTTTTCTAACAATCCCAGCCCTTTATTTTGAAATCAAAAATTATTAGAAAAGATTACTATTAGAAGAGGAAAGCAATCTTCCACAATTTGACTTAAAGAAACACTCTTTTAATGACTTCTTTGAAATAAAATTCAAAGCAATTTTAGATGATTACTATTTTCGCTTGCAATCTTTTTTATAAATGCCAAAATTATTTGCAAACGTACTTATTTTTCCCTTAAGTACACAATGAAAATATTACTTCTTATTAAACATTTTCAAACTTTACAAAACTAGAAGATTTTGACACGACGTGTTGTGTCATTGCACTTAAAGCGCGACGTCACAAGTGTCGTGTGGCGGCGGACTCAATAATTCAACAATTTTTCTTTTATTTTTATTAAGATTTTAAAACGGAGAGTAACCAGTTTTTTATGCTTTCGCAATTTTTACAAAGACCAAATGACTCATTTTTTGAGACAACTCTCCGCCGGTGATTTTCCCGTTTTACTTTAGTTTTTTTTCTAATTTTTAAAAATAAATAAAATTTTAATAACAAAATATTAATGATCGCCATGGTCGTGGTTGCCTGACGATGATGATGGTCACCTGATGATATACACTTGATTACAAATGTCTTGGCATATTTTTGATTCGAACCAATGGTTCGACTTCAAATTTCAGCAATAACACATAAAACATTTTTATTATAACTCTTTTAAATTTTCATGAAAATGTTGGCTTAACTCTTCACTCTTCTTAACTCTTCATTCAGCTCTTCAGTTTCTTAACTCTTCATTCCTCTTTCTCTTCATCCTATAGTTCCAAAATCATTTTTAATATATTTTTGTTAAATTTTAATTTTCTTTTTCAATTAATTAAAAAATCTTCACAGATCATAAATTTGATTTTTGACTTTTCTTATTTCTCTCTCTCTCCACCCCACTGCGACTCTCTGATAAAACATTAGCCCTAGAAATAATCATATGGATCATATTACGAGCAATAAAATAAATAACATAAAATAAATATGGGCACTAAATAATTCCTAATGGTTTCATAGAATGATAATCGTGCAGATGCTTATAGTTTTTTATACTATTTGATTTCTATTTAATAAAAAATATTCTTGAACGCGACTTTGATTGTATTCAGCGTGATTTAATAGTGCTATAAATAATTTTACTAATTACTACATTAGCATCGCAATCTAAGGAAAAAAACATATAAATTGTCAACTAAGTTAACTACTGATTGAAAGCCTGCTCCGAGTATGTTGAAAAACATTGACCACTATGATCAAATTCTTTATTAAATAAGAGAAAAACCAAAGCACTATTGACAAAGAGATGTTGATGCATCGAAAGTGATCAAGTTTGTTCAAAAGAAAAAGAGTGAGAATATTAAAGACAGTATATTAGAGACTCTCTCCATTCATGGTGATAATTTTTCGAGACTCAAAAGAAGTTTTACTTGGTGAGTTTACGCCGCATCAGCGCCCAACCAAACTCAACGAAATTTAGCTAGATTGTGATTTTGTTTGTAAAGAAAAGGTTTTGGAAGGAAAATTAATTTTTTAATACAGAAGAAGAGAAGTTATTTTCTGGGAGTCTATTAGAAAGTATATTTTCAGATTTTACAAATGTGTTGAGATTTTAGAAGGAGGCTATATCGAAATATAGAAATCGTATTCATTATATATTCTTCACCCTACACCCTAACTATTGTTTTAAAAATTTTCATTCCTTTGGTTTTTTGTTATTTTTATTGCTATACAAAAATATATTAATAAGAAAATAAAAATATAAATAATATATAGAAATTTTATTAATTTTTTTATAATCCACAATTTTTTTATTTTTATTTCATTTAATTTTTTATTTTATATTTTTTATTTTATTTGTTATTTGTTATTTGTTATTTTTTTAATTTTTCTTTTTATTTTAATTTTTTTAATTATTTATTAATTTTTTCTTTTGTAGAATAATCCAAAAAAAATGTTTTTCATTTTTTTATTTTGTAATGGTTTATTAACGTTAATCTATCTTGTAAGAGTTAGCGGTAATTGCTTCTTTTACGATTTCAGTTATTTCTATTGCTACTGTTACGATTATTTTTATTGTTGTTTTTGTGTGTGTTAATTTTGAATTGAACTATTAAATTTGTTGAATGTCTTGTTTCGCTTCAATAAAAATCCATAAAGTTAATAAAAAAATGAAGTGATAAAGTTATAATTTCGTTTGCTTTTTGATTTAGCAATTTTTTGTGATATAATTTTTCGGGAATTTTGCAATACATTATACAAAATTTAGTCATTATTAAAACTGATATCTTTTATTTTTAAATGAAATTAGAGAAATTTATTGGATTTAATTGCGCATCAAGTACACATAAATTAACACACAAACGCTTTAACTCAATCAATTATTGATGATACATCACTCTCTCGATGTTGTTGTTTTAATTCTCTGGCATTTTCGCTTATAGTTCAGTAGCAAACATTCAACTCTTACTTCACAATTTTTTTTTTAATTTTACCTTCAATTCGTGGTTAAAAAAAAACAACAAAAAGAGGGCAAACCTAAAGAGAAAAGCACTTACTTCCACTGACATTCAGTCTTCCTTTATTTCTTCTAATTACTTTACCACAAAAATTATTCAGTTTTTCTTGCAAATATTACATTACTTTTTTTATGAAAATCATAATTGAAATTATATTAAAAAGTAAACGAAAGCAACTCCATAATCGTTGGTATGATAATAGTTTCTCAGAATTTCTCCATACGTAATTCGTAATCGTCAAAAATTAACAGAAAAGTAAATAACTAAAAGCAAATTTAGAGAAAAAACTAACGTTAAAAGAATTAAAATTTTTACAACATTAAAAAAGGAATTATACATTACGAATAGTAAAATTTTTGAAACACAACAATTAGATTAAAAACAATATTATAAATATATTACAAAAAAAAAAATAAAACTTATTAAGATAACAGAGACATTAAGCACTAACTCTGCTTTCTCACACTAAAGAAAGCATGTAATACTTTTTTTAAAGAAACAATTTTAAAAATTTTCCAAACGATCTCCAAATTTAACCTTAAATTTTACACAAAAAAACAACAAAACAAACTTGGAACTAAACTTGAAAAAAGTGACAACCTCTTTAAAAACCGAAATTATTCAAAATTTATTTCGTTTATTTTTTTCGGTTATTTTTAAACGCAATGAAAGTTTTTATAGTATTTTGTTGTTGCTGTTGTTTTAGTTGTTGCGGTTATTTTAGTTGCTACTACTGGTAGCCTTGCAGCCTACAACAACAACAAGTCGAAGTTGAAGCAACAAACTATTTTGAAATATTTTAATTGCTTTGGATTTTGGTTGTAGAAATAATTATTGTTTTTATATTGCTGTAACTTAAAAAGACAAATGTGTATGTTGTTGTTGTTGCTATCGTTATTAAGATAGAGATTTGTGGTTTGTTTTTATTACCATTTTGTTGTGTTTTGATGTTGATGTTTTTATATTGCCACTGACACTTCTGCCACTCCTACCGCAGTTACCGTAAATTTGTCTAGTGTGGTTTCGACTGCTGTGGCTTTGGCTTCTATTGTTATCACTTGCAGTTATTGTTTATGATGTTGCTACTTGCTGTTACCACTTAATGTCACTGATGTTGTTGTTATGAATTTTTAAGCAAAGTTTTACGCAAGAAGTTCAAAATAATTTATGTCTTTTTAAATCATTCAAGAAGACGATTTAAGTTTTACTCCTTTTCTTCGATCTCTATTATTTTCCTTCAAAATTGCTTTAAATCTCTTTTTTTTTGTTTCAATTTTGCTTATGCGAAAAAAGATATATTTTATGAGAAATTGATGTTCAACTTTAGTATTTCTCTCAAAGGAGTTGACATTATTCAAAGAGTATTTCTTCAAAGAGAATTGCAAATTTCCTAAAGGAGTATTTCTTCTCTTTACCAAGTGTAGTCTTCCTAGCGAGTAGTTTTCTAACAAGTTGTTTTCAAGCGTGTAGTAAAACACAAGGAATACTTTTTGAAACGATTTTTCGGTATTTTTTAATTAAAATCTCTCGCCGAGGGCTTTTGCGCGAGATTGCATTCACAAAATAGCTGGCGAAATAAGAGAACTATTCTTCAAATAAGTTTACTTTCCAACAAATAATTTCCTCCTTTCGAATAATTCTTGATAAAAAAATAAAGAAATTCTATAGACATTAACGGTAGGCATAAATAATCCTCAGGGGAACTATTTCTTAAATCACTTTCGTGGTGAGGCGTATTAATCGTCTTATCACATAGACTATCCTTTAGACTTCTGTGCAACGAATGTTTCAACGATTCACTCATGTTTGCTTTACTGTTTGTTTATTCCTTTACTCCCCTTATCAAGGAATGAAAAATACCTTAACGAGTAAGTCTCGATGGTATTACAGATTTCCCCAACATAATAAATTATTTGCTTGAAAAAAATTTTGTATAAAATTTTATTTAACAATTCTATGAATGGGAAACACTACGAACTAATTACACGATTTAATTAAATTTGAACAAAATTTATTTTTAATTTTAAATAAATAATAATATTTTTCAAACGATAATTTTGACAAATATAATTTTAATTTACTAAAATGTGAAATATATATATTCTAGTTCAAAGTTAGTGCAAATCTAAAAATAATTGAATACTAAATATTAATAATTGTTTATTTTAGTGTAAGAAAAATATATAAGTACATAATGCACATACGTGCTTGCATATAATTCACTTTATGTATATTCTTCATAGATCGAAAAATTTTATAGGTTTTTTTATTGCACATTAGAATACCGCACACATGCAAAAATATGATCGGAAATTCCAAACTCATCGCGAGATATTCTTCTTTTACCATATCCCGACTTTCAGTAAGTAATAATTTATAAGAATTTCTCATATTTAGTAAAACATTTTGTGATCGATTTCAATTCAATTGAACCAACACCATGAAATAAGTTACAAAAGCTCCCAAAACCTGGAAACAAAAGAGAAAGGAAAGTATGAACAGATATAAATAAAACACATGAACATGTATATACAAATATATATATCATCGAAAAATAGTGCAATATTAAAATTTGTAATATAGACAGAAAAATCTTTTTCAGTGTAAAAAACTTTTTAAAGTGTAAACCAATATTGGCTGAACATGGAAAATTGTTCAAAAGAAATTTTGGGAATAAATTAATTTTTGAGAGACTTGCAAAAGGATACGATTTCACGAAGATTTTAAAAATAATAATCAAATATAATAAAAATTATTAATTTTATCAAGACCGGGCAATATCATGAACAGAGTTCCATGAAATTTTTAAATTATATAGTACGGGAATTGGATCAATAATTATAAATAAAGGTAACTGAAAGTATCTATCAATTGTAGCACTTTGTCGTTGTTAAAGAAAACTCAAAATATCACCACCATTAACAGCTCTTTCAAACAATGTCAGTCACATTTTTAGGCAAAGGATTAAATCATGTCACTTAAACAATAGAAGCAAAAGCAATTTTAAAAAAATTTTAAAAACCACAAACAGCAAAATAAACAAAAAAAATATTAAAATTAAAAACAACAACACCATTATCATCAATATCATCAAATATACCGAAGCAAATAAATCCAACGAGACAGTGAAAAACTTTGCTCCCGATATCATCATCGCCTTTTGACACTGCTGACAAACGATCTGAACAAAAGTCTTTGCTTCCTCAGAACCATCGTACCAATGGCATGAATATGCAGCCTCCATCACGGATGAACTCTATATAGTTTTAAAAAAAAGTATTTAAAAGAAAACTATTTTATTGTTCATTTCACGAAATTTCAATTCTATATCAAATTTTACCTCTTCAATTAATCGATTACCAAATATACAAAAATGAAATACTTGTGC
Organism: Physocephala rufipes; assembly: GCA_963966595.1. Lineage (NCBI taxonomy): Eukaryota > Metazoa > Arthropoda > Insecta > Diptera > Conopidae > Physocephala > Physocephala rufipes. Next base: position 10,983,705 of record OZ016501.1, read on the forward strand.
CAACGAATAACCCAAATAACCAATAACGGTAAAAGCGTAAACACTAACACCAGTCACTCTAGTTGCCTGATATGCCAATAGTGTTAACATAATGGTCGAGGTTAGCATGTGTAATAGAAGAGCAATACCATAAGTATCACCGATAGCTGCAACCAATCTAAAACGATCGATGTATATATTATGTGTGTGTGTGTGTTTGGTGGTAAATAATTGGTTAACTGATTAACCGTTAGATATACCTGACTACATGCTTATGCCGCTCGACCCAATATTTGATGGCACTTCGCACCATCATTTCTTGTTTTCTAGTTAAACCATTTGGATTACCACCAACACCATTCATACCACCGTTAAAAGTCTGTAGAGTAGAGGGTGCTCGAAATTGTGCACCCCAATCAGCTTTCGAACTGTAAATGCCCGAAATGTCCAAAGTATCGATAGGTTCTTTTTCTATCATAGAAGAAAAAAAGAAATCATCATTTATCATCATTATTAAACCATCTTTGTTAAGCTATCATACAAACACATACACACACATACACACATACACAAACATGCGCACACACAGACATACCCTCATTATTAATCAGTTCCGATTTGGACGATGCTGACAATGAGCGAAAGAGCGCAGCTGAATTCGGACGATATGTATCCAATGATGCCGACAGTTCCATTAGCGGTTTCATAATGCCCTTCAAATGTTGCAATTGCTCACAAGCAAATATTAGCCATGAGCAAAACATCATATCGCACTGATTCGAATGCAACATCGAGAATAATATGTAATAAACCTGAAAAGCGAACGAGATAAGATAAAATATTCCGGAGCTCGCATTCCACGGATAGAATGATTTGATCGGTAGGCGTGGCACTTCGACAGTTATAGTAGAATTGGTCTCTTTATCAATGGCGAATTTAACGCTTTCACCGAAGAACGTTATGGTCGTCCAGGCTGTTTGGTATTAGAAAAAAAATTGAATGAATCACTAACAGTTCCGATGCAACGATTAATAGAACTGATTAGTTAAAATCCTTAAATTTGGAGATTCATACCAACAGCTGATGCAACAGTTGTTAGAGTTACTAAAAAAAAGAGTTTACGCATTTTGGCCAATGCAATCGAACGATAACGAGAATCTGATTCAGCAAATAAAGGATGAGTATTCACTTGATTCCAAATACTTAATGTTCTATAAAAGACAATAAAGAAATAAAGCCATTTTAATCAACGATTATAATTGAAATTTAGCTCACCTGACCTACCACCCCCCCCCCCGTTCGACCCTACCTTCCTTTACGACCCTAACTATGACTTACCGATAAAAATTCTTTCGACTGAATGCCATAAAAATGAATTTTGTTATACAATGCAAAAAGAAAAATGCAGTTATTGTATTTCCCGATAATTCGTTAACTTCCTCGGTGTTTAAGGCCAAGTTAACCAAGATGAGAAGGTATTGGATTACAATCAATACCAGCGTGATGGATGAATAAATCTTCTTCAGCATTGCTGAACCGCCAGTGAAATTATGCATAAAAAGGCCAGAATATTTCATCAAACGTATATTTGGCATTAAGTCTGCCACTAGGCCAACATATTTCGAATCCGGTAAGGTATTCATCTACAGTAGTTATTAAAGGATAATATGTAATATAAAGATTTAATCTATTTTGAGTAAAGAAAATCTTTTGAAATTTAAGAAATATGATTTTAGCGATAGGAATAACGAACGATAACTCCCTTAAAAGAAGTATCGAAGTAAAGAGCGTCATATAAAGAAAAGTAACGGGCCACTTAGAAGAAAACCCTTGCCAATATTCCGTGATCCTCGCCAACAACAAATTCAGAAGGCATCAATTTTAATTCAGAATAAACAATTATTCTGATTTACAATTAACGCTGATTCAGAAAGCGTTAATTGTAAATCACAATAATCAATTGTAATTAATAAATAGTTAGTTGTAAATCAGAATAATTAATTTCAATTTAAAAAACGTCAATCGTAACTTAAAATAACCAATTGTAAATCAAGATTATCAATAGTAATTCAGAAAAGCTTGGTTGTAAATAAGAATAATCAGTTTTAATTCTGAGTGTCAATTGTAAATCACATTAGCCAATTGTAATTCGGAAGGCATAGACTTTATGCAGAGTAATCAATTCTTTTGATTTCAGAAAACATCAAATGTAAATCAGAATAATCAATTGTATTCAATTTAGTGATTTTAATAATCAATCGGAAAAATCAATTATAATTCGTAAAGCATCAATTGTAGATCAGAAAGCATGAGTTCCGTACCAGAGTTCATAATTATACTAATAATAATTATTATTAGCATTATTATCAGTATTATTATTAAGAGTATTATTATATTTAAACAGTTTCATTAAACAGTATCAGAACATATTAGTAATTTGTTAGACATTATTTAGGAGCACAAATTGATACATATGATAATGAAAATGGAAATGATTTAATGAGCAAGCGAGTGGTGGCGTCGGTTTACATGTTGTTCGCAGGAAGAGAATATACTAGCGCGTGAGAGGCAGGTGAATGGACATAATACCCGGGCAATAATCTCCAATATTCAACCTCACGATAGGGTCAATAGCGTTAAACATGGTCTATGAAATGTAAGAGATTCGGTAGGTCTCTCATTTCATTGCTAACTATTTTTGGGGTCTTTGGCATTTTGGTTGGTTCTGGATTTTGTGAATAGTACCTTCAACGAACTATCGACAGTCAGAACAAAACAATATACGATATTCTTTTCGCGAATAGTTGTCTTTATTGCATTATCCGACCTATAATTGAAGCCTTCATTTTTACAATTGACGCTTTCTCAGCTGGAAAAGTTGTGGATAAATTTATATGAAAAAAACGAATCAATGGAAAAATAATAAGAATTAAATTTGTTTAACCAATGCAATCTGCAAATGAGATTGCCATGAAATTATTCTACCACAAAATAGGAAATATTGGAAAATTGGGGAGATGACAAATTCTGTAAGATGTTCACACGAAAAGCTTTTCACATAAAATGTCAAATCTTTGGGAAATATAAATTAGTTGGCGATATTCAACCTAGCTCGCCTGAAACCAATTCGCCTTCATGGTGAGTTTAAACAGCGAAAAACTCCCACACGATTAAAATCTAATCGATTGAATGCTGTCGATCGTTCGGGATCAGCTCACATTCAATCAATGAACGTTGATCTGACGTTGAAGAAAATCTCATTTGTCTCAAATGATTCATTAAAGAACTAAATGTTCCTGTTAATTAGCAAATGCTATGTTTATTTGAATTTAATAATATTATTGAATTTTAATATTTTAAATTAATTTTAATTGTGAAATTAATTTCACAATTAATTTAAATCGTAATTATGATAATACGAAATGAGAATGATAAGGAGAAATGCGATAACTACAAATAAATTAAAAATATAATGATTTAATTAAAAAATAATTTTTGAGTAAATTTTTGGCGATTACCTTTGAGAGGTTGCTATGGCGTGTTTGTTAATATTGATTTTTTTAAAATTTGATTTAGAAAATTTAATTAAAATATTTAATATCTTAGCGACTTAAATGAAAATATTTAATT
>OZ016501.1:10994813-11054813 GCA_963966595.1 Physocephala rufipes
ATTTATCCATGTGATAAAATTGGAGCTAGAGAAAGAGAGTGAGAGAGCAAAGGAGGTGAGAAAAATTGCACTCAATGAAGTTGCCAGATTATGGAAATATTTTGTTAAACTTTAAAGAAAGAAATTGTTATCATATCTTTCAAATTTATTACATTCATAAATTCCTCTTTATTACTATCTTAATAAGTTTAATTAGAAAGCAAATTCCCTTAAATGAGAATTAAATACGATATGTATTCACTTTATTAATTTTTGGAACTCATTAGCTTTGGCTAAAAAATATTAATATCTATAAGGCCTAATTCTAAATGATTCTTATTTTAAATGTTTCTTAAGAGACTTCCCCAAAGCGTTATTTAATTTTTCTAATTTTTTAATTTTCTGTTAATTTTAAGAAAATATATTGATTTATTACGGATCAGTACTAACCACTTTAATAGAATCTATTTACTTCACCACAACAACGTGGTGAATTACAAATAATTACTATCGATACTTGGCATCGCCATTGATGCCGGCGTTGATGCCACAACTGGATTAAACTAATAAAAACAAGCAGAGAAACCGTTGCCAACATGGGCTTCACTGAGCTGAAATCTGGTGAAGATGGCGATTTCCGTAGTAGAATTTTAGGCGCTGTCAGTAAGGATTGGTCCATCGTAGCGACAACATGATGGTAAATAGCGCGGAACATCCGTTCTGTGAAGTGAATTCTGTTTAGATGAGAAATCATAAAAACATGTGAAAGGTTAAAATAAAGAAAATAAGGAAAGGAAATAAAAAGGTTAAAATAAAGATAGTATGTAAAAGAAAGAAAAATGAAAACGGGAAACCCAAAACAAATGAATGAAAATAAAAAAATTAAAAAAATTGTTGGAGACAAAATTTTTAACGAAAAATTTTATAAAAAGAAGATTTGATAAAAAATGACACATAGGGGTATAAGAAAGATATGAAAAAAATAATAATATTAATATTAAAAAAGGAAAAAATTGTTACATAAAATTGTGCAATAACAACAACACCAGCGAAAAACCACAACAGCAAGCCGCAACAACAACATTAATATCAAAGATTGGTTTCCGGAGTGCTGTCATCGCAAGCATAATATTTGTAGTTGGTATGATTTTTATTTATAAAATCAATTTACATTGGCATCAAAAAACTGAACATGAATAGCATTAATATCAATAACAAGAACACCCAACAACAATAACAATAAAAATTACATCAATAATAAGTGCAAAAAGACCATCAAAATAAAAGAACGAGCAAAAAAAGGGATTACAAAAAGCCATCTAGGCAGCAACAAAGAGAACAATCGCTTCATTTCGACCAATCTTTCAGTCATTCCCTGACCAACCGCCAAATACAGGCTATAAAACGAACGGGGAAAATCCATCCGGCGATGACACAAAAGTTTCTTTTGAAAAAATATCACGTTTTCACCCCGCCAGTCAGAAAGTTTCTAAACATATAATTCGTAAAAATCTCACACCATTCGAGAAAGAAGAGCAAATTTTAGTAATACGTTTGTTTCTATTATTCCTATATGTTTTCGCATGATAAAATAATTCTATTTTTCTAGCAATCATTCTTCTCTAAGACAATACTAATCCTTTTCCTATCATTCGTAGTCAATAGCAATGTTTTGTCATTAATTCTTGCTGGATTTTTTCACACCTGTTTAAAATAAAATGCCTGAAATAAGTAGAGAAGAGCGAACAATTTTAACGCAAGAATAATTATAATACTTAACCATAATTGCAATTAAAATCAGCTTAACAAAAAAGAATTAAGCCCAAACAAGAACAAAACGAACAAGACATTAAATTTTTAAAACTAACAACAATAAATCATTAAGAAAAATAACGCAAATTAATTTTAAACAAATTTGTTGATACTCCAATGCGCTAAAATAATAAACATGTAAATAAACGCACCAATAAATAAATGCACAACAAGAGAAAGCGAAAATATTTAAGATCCAAAACAAAGGCAAATCAACAGACGCACAAGGATTAAAAGCAGCACCGCCCAAAAGCATGCAACAATTATTTTCTGGGTTAAACTCTTAGAATTCAGGTCAATAAAATGCATGCATAAAAACGGGCAATAAAATAGCAAAACAACAAAAACAACAAATTAAGCTTAAGTAGACTTCTCGGCAACTTCTTCTTCCCCCGCCCTAATAGTAAAAACACCAAAAAGAAAGAAAAAGTAAAAATATAAAAAAATAATATAGTAAAACCAAAAAGGCAGCTAAGAACACTTAGAGCATAAGAAAACTGTGGTTAAGAAAAAAGTCAAAAATATATAAGTTGTTCAACAAACTGACAATAAAGCGCAACACCCTACGCGTATGAAAAAACAATTGCAAATAATCAAGTATGAGATCAATAGTTCATTAGATGAATAGATCAATAGACTCAATGAGATTGAATACATCAAAAGACTCCAATAGAAAGCAATAATATCGCTATTATATCGAACTACAACAACACAAACAACGGCAATATCAGTAACCAAACCGACATAAAAAACAAGACGTAAGAACAATAAAATGCCAATGACATCAACATATCGTCAATAAAGTCTATGAGGGGAAAGACTAAATGGTTCGTATTCTTGCGAAATATAAATATACCGTATACATACATAAATTAATCGTATATATAGTTTTGCTTTCTATAAGCAATTATGTAAATTCTTTTTTTGTAATAAAGTGAAATTCTTTAAAATCCATAAAGTTTTCTAATTTCAACACTTTCTTGATCTTTCCATTAATGATTTGAACCTTTCATTCTCTTCATCGTTATTGATTGGCGTTTGGCAATATAAATCTGATAACCCAGACAAAAGTTTGTAACCCAAGGTCTCAATCACATTGCCATCAAATGGAGTACCCAATTCGTATGCAAATCGGTTTGGTTTCGATGGCGGTGAATTAATTTGGAAGAAGGTTTCGGGTGATTTTATTTCAATAGTCTTTAGAAATATAATCAATACTACGCAATTTTTTCCTTTGGGATTATTATTATTTAAAATACTGCGAGTATGTATTCTTGTTATCGCATTATTTGCGATTGCATAATACTTGTATGGTATAAAGCGATTTTACTATGGCTTTAATTATCGCCTTTGGAGATTCAATTTTCCGAGGAGGAGGAGGAGTCTTTTAACGCAAGATTTCTCTGCTTACAGATTTTTAATAAATGATTTTTAATAAAAATAATTAATGGATTTTGATCCGCTCGAGAGCCAATTAATTTTAATTGGAAGATCATTTGCTGTCTATAGAAGGTTTATCACATGGGAGAATAAAAATTATGTGTGAAAGACTTCATGATGATAACATATATATATATATATATATATATATATATATATATATATATATATATATATATATATATATATATATATATATATATATATATATATATATATATATATATATATATATATATATATATATATATATATATATATATATATATATATATATATATATATATATATATATATATATATATATATATATATATATATATATATATATATATATATATATATATATATATATATATATATATATATATATATATATATATATATATATATATATATATATATATATATATATATATATATATATATATATATATATATATATATATATATATATATATATATATATATATATATATATATATATATATATATATATATATATATATATATATATATATATATATATATATATATATATATATATATATATATATATATATATATATATATATATATATATATATATATATATATATATATATATATATATATATATATATATATATATATATATATATATATATATATATATATATATATATATATATATATATATATATATATATATATATATATATATATATATATATATATATATATATATATATATATATATATATATATATATATATATATATATATATATATATATATATATATATATATATATATATATATATATATATATATATATATATATATATATATATATATATATATATATATATATATATATATATATATATATATATATATATATATATATATATATATATATATATATATATATATATATATATATATATATATATATATATATATATATATATATATAAAGGTTACATAACCTCTTATGAAAATCCTTTAAAATTCATACAAATTGTTTTTCTTGCAGTTAGTTGATGCTGTCTCCTGCATCATTCAAAAGAAAACTATTGGATATATTAAGTCTATTGAGGAGAAACTATTAGCTAGTGATGCTCATTACTTTAACCGATATGCGTATTTTTACTTTTTGTTTATAAGAGTTTCTTTTTGCAAGAAATGCCGAGAATTTATTCATTTAATACCTTAAGACCATTACACAAGCTTAAGAAATTAATTTAATAAAATTTAATTAATTTATTGAGAAATAATGAAATGAATAGACAAAAGAGTTATATAATGTATATTAAATTATTGCGCAATGACTATTGAAATAAAATCTTGTTTCGTCATTATCGTTAACTTTAAATCGGCCAACTATTGAATTTAAATTGTTTTAAATCAAAATTAGCAAAATTGGATTTTATTTAGGATCTCTTATGTCAATATTGTGAAAAACTGAAATTGCAAAAATTCAGAAATTCACTTACACAACTTGCACTTATATAACTAGCAGTGGATTAGTATCAATTAATTTAATCAACTCAAATAAAAACTGTTAAAACTGTCATACGATTTTACTTACGGCTAGAAATTTACGAAACAATTACTCGTAGATGAATGAATTTTATGATTATTTAATTACCAGGTACTTAAAATACGACCATGGAAAATGATTATTGATTTTATCACTGGAGAGCATTGTTGTATTTGAATGGGAAGAGTGGAGTGGAAGGATGGATGAATAAGCGTGCCAAAGGATGAATAACAACGTCAACTTTTCGAAAATGTTCGAAATGCCAATTATTTATTTATTCATGAAATGCACATACATATTCTCGGATATTGATATATTCATTCACCTGGCTCTTTTCTGTTATGAAATTGTATGCAAATTCAAACGTATGATGTCGTCTGAATATTTTAGCCCGCCATCAGTTTGCATTCGTTAATCTCTCGTTTATTCTGCAGACTACGGTTACGAATTACACAAAAAAAACACTTAAAAGACTGTAGCTTAAGCAGAATATAATCCTGTATTTTCCTACGATAATTGTAATATGATAATTACGATAATATCAATAATCGTTTATGAGGGTTTCCTAATAAAATTTTAGATTTTTGTCCTCCTTCAAAGCTTTAAAAGAGTTTGCAAACAAAATTAAATTATTTTTCAGTTCAGAGACTAAGTTTCGAATTATGCAAATTATAAAAAGTTCAAAAGAATTACAAAATACAAAAATAAGCAAAAAAGAAAATGCTACAACAGAATCAGCAAACAGAAATACATTTTCTGTTTTAAAATTCTGTATAAAAAATAATTTAAAATAAAAAGAAAAAAGAAGAATGATAGAGAAATAGTAGCAGTTTAAAATTTTTAGGCATAAATTTCCGGATAAGAGTTTCCTGCAAGCATGATAACTAACAAACTAACAACAATAACAATAAATAATAATAACCAAAACAGACACAACAACAACATCGAGTAACATCGAGGCATACGCTAGTCTACTAGCCCGTAAAAAAGAAGAGGAAGAAGAGCATAAGCACTCCAACAAATATTCCGATACCGTTTCCATTCCCAAAAGAGAAATATTTAACACGGAAGTGTAAGGCTTAAAAAATGCAAACAGAAACTAAAATTATGTTTGCATTTCTCATTTTCACCGAAACTTGTTGTCCGTGCTTTGTTGTTGCTGTTGTTCTTTTTGATGTTGTTGCTTTTATTGTTGCTGCTGATATTATTAGTGTGGTTGCTGTTGAAACTGCCTAGCAGTGCCACAAAATTTGATTTCCTCTATTTCTTTACTATAAATAATATGATATTTTTTATTATTTATTTATTTGAAATTATTGAAAAATTTCTAATTAAAATTCTTTAAATATCAAGCCATCTTTTTTTTATCGTGCATTGTATACAAATTCGTCGCCAACATACCGAGAAGATAGCATCGCTTTTCACGATCCATGAAGAATGCTTCGCGAACCTGTCATATGTGATTCATTTATTCGTGAACGAATAGAACTAAATCGCGTCAGGATCTGATTTAAAGTTGGGATATATATAATGCGTTCAAACCGGAAGTACAAAGTGTATAAGCGTAACATTAACCCTATTAAAGTCATCTATTATTTCTTAAACATTAAGTTTGCCATTGATTTCTTAAACATTTACATTCGTTTGTAAAAACAATCCTGATTTTTTTTAATATTCTATATAATTAAAAAAATGAAATATTAATTATCAATCGAATGTTCGATCGCTTAAAAACAACCAAAAGAAAATAATACAAGAACAATTGATTCCTTCTGGGATATTTATGTCATAAAGTTTTCAGAGGCACCGGCAAGGATCGAAATCATTTATCTTGACGATCCTTTCAAAATTATAGAAACAATTCTATTGAAAAATTTTAATAATTCAAAGCAGTGAAATAACGAATTTCAGTTTGAGCTGACCGAGTAAGCTACAGATTATTTAATAAAGCTTTTTGTCTATTCGTTGAAAATATTATTGCAAAAATGAAATCTTGTGAGATTAATTAAAATTTCTGAAAAATTAAATTTTTCATATTTTTTCATATTCATGAAATATTATTTATTTTTCTTTAAACAAAAGAATTTCAAGGCACATAAATTTCCTATAAATTTTCTTTTATATAAGATATCAAATTAAATTTACTGCTCTATTCCGAAAATAAACTTTACTATAAATTATATTTCTGCTTTTGTAAATTTCTAGTAAAATTTACTAAATATTGATATTCTGAAAATTTGTTTACAACTGATAAACTTATTCAGTTCACCATGCATGGGGAAAATCTAAATGTCAAAAAGTTTTCGTTGTAGCGTTCAAATTTAAATATTATTAATAATGAAAAATTTATAAAGGAAAGTATATTTTCATAATGAAATTTAAAAGCCATTTGAGTAAAATTTTTGAGTAAAATTTTAAATTACTTATTTTCAGTAGATCAGAAATTCCATATTTCGCAAAATATCTACAAATAGGAAATATTATGAGTATGTAGATGTATGACAAGGTATAAGGTAGACACCTTCCTTACCCTGTTTGAACTACTAGTTGTTCCTCAATAGATTTAGGAAATGCAATTTCCTTATTTTTTACCCGAATTAATAATTTTGATATTTCATTAATGGTGCGTGACACTGATGATTGACTCATTGGTTGGATGCAGTGATGCCTACGCATTTTTGGTATGAACCGTGCCCAAAGAAATATAAGGCTATGAGGAACCTTACCGTTAATGGTAATCGGGTTTTATGAATATCATAAGGCTGAATTTCTTCTATAATATTTAAAACTAAAGATTGCGGTAATCGAAAATTTTTTATGAACTCTTTTTCGTTCATTAAAAATGGTTCATTAACATCGCGAAGGTGTCTTAAGTAACGGCGCCTCTCAATTCTTCCTTGTCGTTTAAAAGAATATCTTCTTCCATAATTATTTTCACGGTCAAAAAATTAAAATTGTTCAATTCGTAAGTAAAACTCGAATTGGCTGTGATTTCAAAAAACTGTCAACACGTTTTCTGATTTTTACAAAATAATAAGGAAAATATTTTTTCAATTTTTCTCAGAATACGAAACCTTTGTAAATAGTAAAATATTTACTATTTGTAAAAGTGGTGACTTTAGTAAACCAGCCAGAATAGAGCCGTTAGTATGAAATTTTTATTAAAGTTTCCCCTATTCATTGATTTAATTCAGAACGAAAGGAAATGTCAATTAATAATGAAGGCCGCAATAATTTATTATAATGGAAAAATTCATAACTTGGTCGTTCTTGTTGGTCTATTGATAGCATTTTTCAATAGGAAACCAAGAAATAAAAAGCAGGTCATGGAAATGAAAACCAGATAGTGTAATATACAGAAAATGAGAAAGTGAGAGAGGAGGAGTAAAAGAAAATGAGAGGGATAGATTAAGGGATTAAAAATCTTTTTACGGGAACATAAACTCAATATTTTAGAAGCAAACATCATTTGTGGCAATGATTATGGTGTGGATGATAATGATGACGGTTATAGAAATGATGATGTTGTCTTCATTCACAAGTAGTCTTTATTCCTGCCTTTATTCACAAGTCAGTTATTTATTCTTCACTGTACGTCATACAATCTGGCAGCATGGCGGTGGTTTTGCACGGCTTACGATGTTACTTGAACGTTGATTGAGTTCGTATTTCCATTTGGTTTGTTTGTTCGTGAAGGCGAACAAGATTGATTTCAAAAATGATTTTGTCATTTTGTCATTTATTTTTTTTTGAAAACTCTTTAGAGAACATTGTCAGATTTACGTCCAGTTGGTGTCAGCATATGCAAATTATTTTCCCTCTTTTATTTTAATAAATCACATTAATTGACAAACTGACGCGAAAATATCTGATAACAGAATATCGAGCACTTTGGGTTTTCATTAGAAATTAAAAATATTATAATGGGTAGAAGTAGAAGAAGAGAATAAAGTGGTCTACGAGTGAAGAGGTTTAGCTCTTCAATGAGAATGTATGTCTTCATTGAGAGTGAGATACTGATATGTAACGATACCTTGGTCGAAGAGTTAATGGACAGAGAACAAATCCAATTCAATTGACATAAGATTTCTAACAAGGCGTTCATTCGAAACTTCTACTTCTTCTTCATATAATACTCAATACTGTCTACTACAAATTCTTTGATTCTTTCACAAAAAGAGTCGATTTGCTTTTAAATCTTTCATTTATCCAACGTGTTTATCTACATTTAATATTCCAACATTTACCATTACATAATTTTTACAATTTAACTCTTCACGCTTTTTTCCTTTCCATTCTTTCTAAAAGCTCTTAAAATTAGTTTTAGTTCTCAGCGTTTTTTCTTTTCTTCTTCTTTGAAACCACGCAAGATATCCTTTTATCTCCACTTCCGTATGAATTCCTTCGGATAAATGACGGGAAATGTTTCGGTTTGGAGGGAAGAAAAAGGGAAATATATAAAAAAATTATATTGAAAAAACTAGTACATATTTTTTTTAATACAAACATAAATCTTTAGGACTTCATAATTGAAAGAAAGAATAAAAAAGAAATGAAGAAACGTCTCGTCATTCGCAAATGTAAAAAAATATATTCTATCATTACAAAAAGCACTTCTTTAAGCATATTTCTACAACACGGCCACAACAATAACAACAAAAACAGTTCTTAAGGATACTTATCCGCAGTCGGTCATAATGACAAGTTCAGCACGACGACCCATTTCTAAATGACAGATGGTGGCTTCATATTGAATCCGTGTGAAATTTCACCGCAGTTTCTTTACGTTTCTTTATCGCAGTTTCCTTCCTTCACCCTTTCTCTTTTTTTGGTTTTGATTTCTGAAACATTATTTCGCTATTTCGCCAGACGGAGACGGTTGGGCAGTGAAGAAGCAATTAGTGTCGTTGTTATTGTTGTTCACTAAGCTGTTTTGCTAGCCTGGTTCTAGAAAAGGTTATAATTAAATATAATCCCTTCGTTAAAAGCAATTAAATATTTACGAAAACTTGAAAAAGAAGACGAAACATACAAATGAATTCCCTCTGCTTTTAATAATCATGATATAAAATCCGTGTTATTTAAATGATATAAAATTGATATCAAATGATATCAAATTAATTTTAAATCAAATACCGATAATATTTTATTGGATTTATAAGAACCAAGTTAAATTTGTAATCAAAGTTAAATTTTTAATTAAAATCAAAACTTTAACTTAAAGTCATTTCAAAAATTCTGAAGGATTTCAGAAAACCAGTTTGTCTCCCAATCAAATTTCACAATTTTTCGTTCCAACACTCATCATTATCGAACTCTGTCGGGAAACTAAATGAATGTAAAGAAACAACAATATTTTACTTTAATATTTACTGAATTTCTTAAAAGCTAAATCTTCCAATAAAATTGTATTACGTGAAACATCAGAAAAGCCAACAGTTTCCTCGTATTCAAATTCATTTCCATATTCCATAAATTTTCTGATCATTTATTAGTTTGACTTGCGTCCCGCAAAACAAAACAACTTTAATACTTTCACGAATATTTGCAATTTATATCCGTGAAATACGATTGTCGTAGACGAAATTTGACAATTCAGCGATATTGAACGAATAAAAAAAATCGATGCAAACAACGAAAATAAAAGAATAGAAAATAAGAAATCGCAATAAAAATTCAAATTATCCATTCAATTTATTCTTGAAAGAAAGAGAAATGTGAACTAATCACGGCATAAGGACAATTGCGAGGATATGCTATACAGATATTAAAAGAGTAATAGCTATAATAAAAATAAAAAACAATCATTAAATTTAATTACATACAAAATTCAGAACAAATCTTATAGAATTCATAACAAACGACAATGAAGGGAAAACGAGTAAGAACTTCGGTCTAACCGAAACTTATATGCGCTACACCCGTAATATAAACTAACAATCTGATCCTAATAATCAATGGGCGGTGCGTGACTCTTTTAATATTACGTATATCTTTTCTTGATTAATTTAAATATTCCAACTCATCTATATCACAACCTTTTTCAAAATAGTTCACACATCATAATCTGGGTGTATTCCGCTCATCTTTGTGGGGCGACAATATCTAATACCGTTATCTCAGCTCTACAAATCCAGCTTGAAAACTTATACAGAATCTGATAAATCGGCCTTTAAAAGGAGAACCCGATCCCTTCGTGAGTCGTTTGTACAAAACTTTTACAAATAACTCTCTGCAACTCATCCAACAAAATATCGATTCAATATTATTAACTTGATGGTCTTATTGTTATCACACGACAGACGTGTGCGTGCCAATACAAAACAATCACAAATTTTATATGATTTTAGATGAATGAAAACCACCAAGACGTGATGTCACTGAAAAAGTACGTGACTCCAGACGAACAGCATTGTAATTTTATCATTTATCTTTCCTTACATCTTTTTAACATTGTTGTATATCTTTTTATTTCGAAAGAATAAGTCATCATTCATGTGTCACCCGGCTAAATATACGGTCGATTTTTTTGCAAAGCAAAAAAAAGTAAATTGTTAAAACAATATCCATCGAAACCAGAAAAAACACTTCCATTTTCTCTTCTTAGTTTCGAAAAAACTTTTTGCAAGAAAAGAAGTTTACAGCAAAAGAAACAATAAATATCCAAAATCATCATCATACAGAAAAAATACCTTACGAAAACAGCTTGACTATTGGATAAATCTCTTGATTTACGTATGTAAATACATATTACTATTCTTGTCATCGTTGCTCTTGTTCTTATTTTGCTTCTTCTACATCTTTTCTTTGTTTTCTCTCTTGCTATTCTTTCTTTTTTATAACAACGAAAATGTTAGAAGTAATGTTTTGAAACAAATTATAGAAAAATCTTGATAAAAACCAGTTGAATAAAAACCGAAATGTGAAACATGAAAACACAAACAACAACACCAACAAATAACTTAAAGGGAGTAATAGAAAACTTGTAGCATACATTCTCACTTACACACATCGTACACTTATCCACTCATCATACAAACACATAGGTTCAAACACAATCATACGAGCATACACATCCCCATACGTCAAGAAAACATCAGATGTGTCACACCTTTTTGTCAGATATTGACAAATTCTTTATATATCGTATATTCAATAATATGAGATGATGTCCTTTCATTTCATATTCTGACAGATGTTGAGTTTGATTCGTTACAACATGACACATGACGAATTGTTGCATGATGAGGGAGAGTATTGCATGCTTCAAGGATTAAATTCAATGCCTTCAGCGCTTTAAACTTTTGAGCATTTATAAATATATAATTGGAACGCGTGTGTTCGTATGTGGCTGTGTGTATTTGTAAGGTTGGTTGCATGGTTGTATATATGTAATCGTATGTGACAACGTGACATTATGCCACAGCTAATTTTTCTTCTCTACCTTCAAAAAATGTTATCAACACATTCTCAAAAAGTTTCCTTGACACCTCTCTTTAATCTTCTTGTTTGAGAATGAAGAAACTGGAAAACGTTCAAACACAAGTACACACACACTAGTATACATATACACATACTTAGCAATTTTACTTATTAATTGTTCCACAACGCCATCTGATCAGACGGTACGAAGAACATGTACTTACGAGAGGCATTCAATTTATTCTCGATATCGATGGGATTTACTAATAAATTGATTGAATTTTAAGAAAACCGTGTGAATCGATGGGTGTTCCCGGGAGTTTTTAGATCACTGCACTAAGGATTCTTTGGGTATTTCGTATAAATTTGTTACCGGATGTGAAACATAGTCTCATCATTACGTCGCTGAATAGAAGCAGTAGCACAAGAAGGGCGATAACTCGCTACGAAATTGATAATCAATCTTACTTACGTGGCCACACCATCTTGAGGCTTAAACGGTTTACATTCGGGGTTCACAAAAATCATCCACACAATCAAGGTTCTCAAAATCAAGCATTCTACGTAACTAAATATTAAGCATAATTTATGAGAAGCATTCAAAGGAAAAGCTTATTCATCACGGTAAGCATTCAAAGGAAAAGCTTATTCATCACGGTACCTGCGTTCAATCTATTTTTCAGAGAATTAGTATTCTGATATAGCACATTTATTTACGATTACGGAGATCAAATTAAAATATTATAAATAGTATTAACTACATGAAGATTTTCCCAATCTAAAACTGGGATAGCATGGAGAGACATCAAAGCAAAGACTTTACGTCTTACATTAAAATTAGTCACAAGTATTTAAAGCGAATTTTCGAAAATTTGGCAATCGCAACCAACGAACAGAGAGCAAATGCAATTAATATTGAAATCGAAAACCTGATTAATGACAACTATTGTTGTCGGAGTCGATTGAAATCAGCTTAATATTCTCTAACATTCTTTCTTATTTGTCAAAAATTAACACTACTTTCTGCTAATTGCCAAACCATCTCTCATGCCAAACTTCCAGCACACACGCAAAACTATTTGCTTTCCGAATAAACTCATATTGCCGAAATCTTACTCTACCATTCTGAAATTATTTGCATCGTAATTGTTGCATTTTGTTGTTGTTATCCAGCGTAATTCTTGAATAGTGTCAGTTGTTAAGATTGTAGACTTCAAAATGCAAATGTTTGGTTGTAAACACTAATTCTAGAGTTAAACTAATAGCAACAAAGGAAATGACAACAGCAACATTAAAAATTCAATCCTCCATGCGTAAATGGGCTGCCGTCATTCCATGTACAGTGCTCTGCTTAAACACAGATGCATACCAGACAACTGCTACAATTATGTAAACGCAATGGCTCTCTAACTGCATTCTCTGAGAGTCTGAAATGAAAATATCCGCAAAAGCATTATAACAACTTCTTTTTCTGCATAAAAGTTTATAAATATTCATGTCCATGCACCATGGGTTTTATGTTGTTGTTTTTGTTGCTGACGGTGATGCTGCTTTTGCTGTTAATATTCGTACTAGTGTTCGTGTTAATTAATGATAATGTTAGTGTTTGTTTTTCACGTTGGTTTCACAGAGTTTAGTGGCTTACGCTGGTGTTGGATGGTGTAAATATTTTTGCTATTAATATTATTACAATTAAAACAACTCGTATTATGCAGCCCCTCCACTCACTCAAACTGTGATTTAATCAAATCATTTTTTTTAATAAATAGTTCACAGCGTACGTATTTAGAGCATTATTTTACTATACATTTTCATTTGCTTGAAATAATATAATTCGACCATAATAATAATAATAATTCGATTATATATATATATATATATATATATATATATATATATATATATATATATATATATATATATATATATATATATATATATATATATATATATATATATATATATATATATATATATATATATATATATATATATATATATATATATATATATATATATATATATATATATATATATATATATATATATATATATATATATATATATATATATATATATATATATATATATATATATATATATATATATATATATATATATATATATATATATATATATATATATATATATATATATATATATATATATATATATATATATATATATATATATATATATATATATATATATATATATATATATATATATATATATATATATATATATATATATATATATATATATATATATATATATATATATATATATATATATATATATATATATATATATATATATATATATATATATATATATATATATATATATATATATATATATATATATATATATATATATATATATATATATATATATATATATATATATATATATATATATATATATATATATATATATATATATATATATATATATATATATATATATATATATATATATATATATATATATATATATATATATATATATATATATATATATATATATATATATATATATATATATATATATATATATATATATATATATATATATATATATATATATATATATATATATATATATATATATATATATATATATATATATATATATATATATATATATATATATATATATATATATATATATATATATATATATATATATATATATATATATATATATATATATATATATATATATATATATATATATATATATATATATATATATATATATATATATATATATATATATATATATATATATATATATATATATATATATATATATATATATATATATATATATATATATATATTGTTTACATTTTATATTTTTTTCTATTCCATACATCTACTCATCAAAATGTTAACCCAAAACGACTAGCATCGCGTGGTAGAAGTGGTGATGTGTTTCAATATGAATTGTGGAAAAACATCAAAAATAGAAACAACTCTCTAACCATTCCCATATTCGAAAACAAAATATTCGGCTTTTCAGTCTGTTCCCAAAATCAGGATGCTGAAGGGAATAGTTTTCTGAAGAAATCAGTTCAACAGATACGAAGTTTTCTTTTAAAAAAAGGCATAAATAAATAATTTCTAATCGCAAATTTTTTCAAATTTGAAATATAATTCAACGTTTTAAACAAAAGGAATCTTTGCCGTTTAGTTTTATAGAAAATAGAAAATTTTCTATGAATTTTAGTTTTCGAAATTTCATTTGTCATTCACAACTCAATCGAGATCAAAATATTAAATTAAGGCCGGCTTCTTCGATTGAAAATATTTTCGCTCGATAAATGCATAAAATTTTTTTAATTCCAATATTTTTTCTACTTCTCTAAAAGATCTGGCGGTGGTTTATTAGAATAGAACTGTTTATTATCGAATAAGAAAATGTGAATATTAAATCGAAATAAAATTTCAAGATAAGGACTAAAGATTGCTACTTCACTTAAACGACAGTAAACCACAAAATAATTTTTACAAGCTAAATTTCAAGTGTGATACCCAAATTAACTTCTCGTCTAATTTTAGTCTATAATTTTATCAATTCACAACCAGAATTCTAGAATACGGGACAACACAAACAACCAAATTTCGTTAATTACCAATTTAGTTATGAATGTCTACACAAATTTACAAGAGTTGCAAATTCCTTCACGAGGACGCAAGCGAGTGTAGAGAAGGAAAAGTGAGAGAATGAAATAAAATGAATTGTCATCGGCTCCATCACCACGAAAGATCTAACATAAAGATAACGAGCCTCGGCAAAGGGCGCATTTATAGATACATGTATACGTACAGACATATATATATATATATATATATATATATATATATATATATATATATATATATATATATATATATATATATATATATATATATATATATATATATATATATATATATATATATATATATATATATATATATATATATATATATATATATATATATATATATATATATATATATATATATATATATATATATATATATATATATATATATATATATATATATATATATATATATATATATATATATATATATATATATATATATATATATATATATATATATATATATATATATATATATATATATATATATATATATATATATATATATATATATATATATATATATATATATATATATATATATATATATATATATATATATATATATATATATATATATATATATATATATATATATATATATATATATATATATATATATATATATATATATATATATATATATATATATATATATATATATATATATATATATATATATATATATATATATATATATATATATATATATATATATATATATATATATATATATATATATATATATATATATATATATATATATATATATATATATATATGTGTGTATGTTTGTTACATGTTTGGCTTTAGGTACACATGCGTGGGTTTGTCCGTACGTAGTTGTGTATGAATAGCCATTTATAATATATATTTGTTTGTCTTCTTGTTGGCGAATATTTGCTTGTCTTCCTGCTACGTAAACAAACTTCAAATTAATGAAATTCTATCCCAATCCGAATGAAGAGAAATTTTTCTCCTCATTTTCCCTCCAGTGAAGTGTAAGAAACCCGATGTAAGAATATGTAAAATCTATCCGGAATAATGCGAAGCTTATGCTGCTCATCCATCAACCAACATATTTCAATGGTTTCCTTTGAATGCTCTACAGTATTGCAGTATAAGTCAAATTAAATTAAAAACTTTAGTCCTTAATCTACAAAAAACCAACTCGGAGGAAAGAAGAAGAATGAGAAATACAAAAGCAAGTTCGCAGAAGGAGACAAACTCATATGAACTAGCAATATAATGATGTTCTCTCAAAAGCGGCTTAAAACAACGTGCCAAGTTTCCAAAAAAAATTATAAAAAAGATCGTGTAAGAGTTTTTCTCATGTGTTTCCTACATCCCTCCCTCCTCCCATTACCCTTCAACGCGTTTGTTTCAGTGCAATGTAATTTTGCTTCTCGTTCTTCGTCTCTATTTCTATTCCTGCAATTCTATTCTACTGCAATTCTTTTATCGTAAGTGCACAAAGATACGTGTTTCAATTAAAAAAAACTGTACTCAGCATCATCATCATCATCATCGTCATTACTTCAACCATATTTTCCCATTTTTTCTACGGCATCCCAGGATCCGACATAAAGTGAGAGTTGATTCCGTTAATCGAGGAAAATCTTGCAATGGTATCAATAATCGAGTCATTTCTAATGCTCTGAAGTTGAATTTGACACCCACTCATATAACAGCAAATTCATCCTCCAACAACATTTTTATTCTTCTTCCCTCTAAAGTGAACACCACCGATCATCCTACGTGTTAAACTTTTTCTCAAGTTGATTGTTCAGCACTTTCAGAGCAGTTTTCAGATTCAGTCTAAAGGACGAGCTCGGACGTAACTTTTTTTTAATACTCGTATATCGTATAATGTTTTTTTAACAACAACGACCAAAATAATGAATCCGTCTTCTGTTTACTCTTAAATCATTTTCCCCACCACTTCACCACGCTTTTTCTTGTTTATAATCTTTAAAACTTTCACCAACTGAAACGCTCTTCCACGCGAAAGTTTGTTAAGTTTTTAAGATCAAGTGAATAAAGTTTAGCGGAACTAAAGAGCAAGAACGAAACAAAATAAAACTAAAATTAAAATTGCTTTAGCAGCAGATCGAGAATCCAAATAACTTTTCTTCAAATTTAATCTATTAAATTTAATGCTAGAATTAAAAACTGAAAAAGATAATCCAAATAGAAAAGAGATAAATAGCTCGAACAAATATAAATATAAAGAAAATTTGGTAAAATTTTTTTTAAAAAATTAATTTGATAAAAATTGACAAAATTCTGATCATAATTTGTGATACACGACGAAAAGTATCACGTGATTACAAAAGGTAGATGAGAAGCAATCATCATATAAGTTGTGCGAGGGAGGGAAGACAATATTCAGCTTGTCATATCATATCATCTGTAAAGGATCAAAGCTCAAATTTTCCAAAACAGAATATAAAACACTTCGGGGATCGATAAATGCAGTTAAGGTAAAAAGAACAGCTTCTCTATTTCAGTATTCCTTTTGGCTTTTGTTATTGCAATTGTTTTTGTTGCCGTTGTTGTTGCTTATGGATACCTGTAATCAATATTGTTAGCCCATTCGTTCCATTCGAGCGTTTCCTGGTTAAGCGGATTATACTACGTACGTACAAAAAAAACAATATAAAATAAATAAAAAAACAAAGCAAAGAAGGAAAAAATCAACTTCAAAATGGAATCAAATGGTGGTAACTATATGAAAGGAAAAGGGATGGTGGACAACTGAAAGGTCTGAAACGCTTTCAAAATCATAAAAGGAAAAAACCACAGGATGCATTCACAATATCTGCCTTACTTTGTTCCGTTTCGACAATTCTCGTGGCTGTTGTTCTTCTTGTTCTTGTTCTCGTTATCCTTCACGCCGTTGTTTATGCGTTGTTGTTGTTGTTGGCCATTTTTTATTGCATAGCCATTTTAGCTGATGACCTACATGGCAATATAGGTTGTATCATAACTAAACGATAAACAAGAAAATAGTCTTCTTATTAATGCTAATGTGATATCGATATATATCGATGTTTTGCATTGCCAATACGCAAATACGAGAGCAGAATAAACAAGCATGATAAAGGAAATCGAAGAGAGAAGGAGGAATAATATAATTACCATAAGAGGTGAACGTCTTGTACAACGTCTTGTAAAGAATAAATATTCAGCAACAACAAAACAACCAAATAGCCAAGGGTCGTGAAGAACGCATAGTGTTAGTATCGATCGAATGACAAGAATTCAAAGCGAAGTAATATTTCCTAGAAATAGAGAGAAAAAAGCTAAATACATTCCTCCCGAAAGGCAATAATGATGATTCAGAAAAGAAATAAAAGAAGAAATAAAAGTTAAAATCGTTTGAACTTAACTATATATTCTACCTGTAATATATAAGATGACATAGTATTTGTTGCACTTTATTGTTGTTGTTTAATATCCAGCATTCCAATTGAGAATTTTCATTTACTAAGAAATATTTCCATATCGATTGCATAGAGACATTTTGTCGGTTACAGAATTTGGTTTTAAACCTCGAACATAGTCCAATTCTCATTAATATAATAAGATAATTATTCTTATAACAAATTTTTTTAATTTTCTATTAACTTTTTAAATTATATAGATCGTTTCACGATTTCATTCTATAATTTCAAAAGAACAAACACTTTTAGACCAGACCAAGACAACCAAGACATTTTTCCCTCGACAGACGATTGTATCTTTTCAACAAAAACCCTGAATATAATATACTTTTCTACTTTCTAAAACTTTTTAAAATATATTAAAAATCTTATTGTATTCCCTTCTCATTCGTTCATTGTTTACTGTATTCCTTTCTCATTCGAACTTATTATTCCATGGCTATAGAATAGCTATAGAACATCCTTTAGGCCACCATTGATTTTTTGGAATAATTTTGTTTTTGCATTTAACTATAATTTGTCATTATGTTTTCGCCATAATGAAGCGGACAGTTAAAAAATCTAACAAATGATAAATCAACAAAATGTTTTACTTTTTCAAAAACCAACAAAATTTTAATGAAAATAAATTAAAACATACTCACGGAAATGAATAAATGACAATATTTTAATTAAATTTAATTTTTTGTAATTTTTAATTATTATTTTTTTACATTTTCGACTTCATTGCTTTAAAAATAAACACGTTTTCATAATTTTGATACTCAATGAAAATTTTACCAAATTTAACAGAGAAAGGTTTTAAACATTTTTATGAGTAATTAAGAAAAGCGATGTTGAATAGGAAATTACGGTAAACTGATAAACGTTCTGATTGGTAAACTGATAAACATTCTTCTGCTCTTTTAAGACTGCTGTACGAAAATGTTGTTTCCAAGAGGGTCAAACTACGCTCCGTATCTGATCTAGTAACTATTATTTATTTTCGAACTCAGAAAAAATCTACGTTAAAAACGATTTTGCGATGATGAAGGAGATTAAATAATGATCATTTTAAAGTGAAAAGGGAAAATACTTTTGTGAAGGGTACTGAGCAATTAATGTCCCGATGTAGCAAATATTTTGGAATTTTAAAGAATTATGGAAAAGCACAAATTTAGTATTAATTACATAATCAGTATAAAGGTTTTTTATACCGATACTGTGAACACGTTGAACCTCCACAGTATTAACATTCGAATCTTTGGAGTACCTCCAAAATGTTCTGCTAACTCATTTCAAATTTTACTTAAATTGAAAAATTGTAAAGAGAATATAGTAATTAATTTATTTATAAGTTTTCATTGGTACCCAATTAATATCGTAATAATTGCTTTTTATGCCTGAACTAACAGAATTGTTCTGATTATTTTTCCTTCTATTTTCAGCAATAATCATTTATGTCATCAACACACTACGAATTTATTATTGCACCGAACCGAATAAACCTCAAAGAAATTGAATGTAATAATAAGAAAAAATAATACAACAAATTAAAGGAAGCAAACAAAACATCATTTATAAAATAAAAAAATCCAAAAATATAAATTAAAAATCTTTTTTATTTGTTTTTTTTTTTCTTTTGACAAACAAAAATTGAGACAATCAATACAATTATTTTCTAAGTTTATAATAAACTTGGATTTTATGAAACAAAAATGTTCTTAATATTCCTACCGATGATTCAATACATGAAAAATGACGATGTGTTCTTCGGAGCCACGTAAATCCATTAGTCTTACTCTGATTGGTTTTCCTTAAAAATTTACCTCTTTAAATCGATTTATTTAAATCGTTATTGAATAATATGTGGAGCACAATATCACCGACAAGTTCGAAAAAATTGTTAATTGGCGGCAACGGTAACAGGAGCGTCGATTATGTCGGGGACGGTGCACCGAAATCGACAAAAATTTCGATCGCTCTGGAAATTCATATACAAGACAAGTGTATTTCGGCATAGCGTCTCACTCTGGAGGGTGGTGCTGAGCCCCCATGGCTGCAGGGGCCCCTTAAAGCGGCATTTTTGGGGGCCTCAGGAGTCGGCAAAACTAGTATTTTACAAGTGAGTAGACTTGAATGTTTTGTTGTTGTTATGCTTTCATCTTAAAGAAAGGATATCAAAAAATTCATAAAATCTATTTTATTTCATTTGCTCGTATTTAATTGAAGAGGCATCTTATTTTAACAATAATTTTTTTCCTCCCACAAAAAGAGAATTGAAGTAAGGATAAATCTGTCTATCTAATGTTTACCAGTACTTTTAATGAAAAAAATTAGCATAAAAAATATTTTTATTTTATTTTAAAAAAAAAGTTAAAAGGCGTTGAAACCCTTTAAGGTGAAAGAAGAAAGAAAAATACTCTAAAATATGTCTTTTGCTTTCAATTTGGTTGCGCACACACACAAGCTCTCTTCAATCGCTACACACTTTACCCAATAGGAAAATAAAGCTCTGTGTTTTGGAGAAATTGCTAGGTCGACAATTTTCAAAAGTTCATTATATTAGCTTCTCGTGTCAAATGTGGCGAATATTTTTTATATTGAATTTTTGGTATATATAGTGAGTTTCTCACTATTGTAGTTAAAAGGCTTTAAACGCCCTGGAAACGGTTTTTGTTCTCACACCAAAAGACCGATTATATAATCATCTAATTTAGGTATTAAATTTCCTATTGGGGCAACCCAACTCCATCCACTCACAAACACGTTCAACCATACAAGTTCAACCAAAAGCCAGCAAAAATATGCCCTTTAAAGAAAGAACAAAGTTTTTCCTGTTGAAAAGAAGTACGAATAAAATGGTCTGACAGAGAAATTAGATTGAAAAAATTTTAATAAAACTTTCAGGAATCTTTCGGGCAAATTTTAAATGACAAATTATGTGGATAACTTTGTCCTATGGCTGAGCAACATCGCTTTAAAGCAGTAAAGTCATGAATAATACCTTCTTGAATAAACTAAAACTAATCAATTATAATGATGACGTTCTCTGATGACGTCCAAATTTATTATTCGCCATCAATAATTCAAGTATATAAACAAAAATTATAGCATATAATTTTGTATTAATTCTAGGTGAAATGTTTGGTCGCAGACGACCACGTTTGTAATGTGGGTATAAATGTTTGGGAATTTTGTAGCAGAGTGGAATAAATTTTTGGTAAAACCAAAAGAAAACTGAAATTTTTTATAATAGAAAATATTTTTTATAAAATTTAGAAAAGCTTATTTAGGATTAAGGATAGTACTTCCAAATGCAATATTTTATCTAAAAATATAAAACCGAATATTATCAACTGAATTGAGAAAACGCAATTTAGAGAGAAGGGAAGAGAAAGAGAGACATTAAAGTAATTTATTAAAAATAATTTCTTCCTTATTTAAGAACATATTTCTTTATCAATAAACTTTAATAATTATAATTGAATATTCAGGTAAAATTTTAAAAATAAAATAAATATAAACATAAAAATTATCCTATGAATTATTTCAAGCAATAATCTTTTGTCGAAATGATGGATAATCATAATTTACAGAGGAGATTATTAGTTTTTTATGAATAATACACGGGATTATATACAGTTCCAATTAGTGATTACTTAACAAATTTTTTAAGAAAAATTGAAACTGTTTTACGTTTTTCACCGCACGAAAGTTTTAAATTAAATTGTGTCAATTTATGTAGCTGTGTGTAGGTGTGCTTGTATGAGTTATGCCCACATATATATATGTTTGTATATATGTATATATATTTGCATATAACCAAATCAGGAAAACGCCAAAACCAACAACCCGCTTAACATAAACAACAAAACGCTGATGCACTGCCAACAATTTTCCATCAAGTAGTCGAAACAACAATAGCAACAACAACAAGGAGGATCAATTTAAATAAATTATAATACCAGAATGTACTCTACCATTACTTTTACACCGATGAAAGCAGGCGAAGTGCTAAGAACGTTAACAACATAAATTCACTAAAAATAATTATAAAACTTTCACAAAAGAGAAATAAGTCTGAGAAATTAAATTTGATATGGGCTAAACTCTTGCACACTACACGGGTAGGTTACATTGAATTTCACTTAATCTACCGATTATATATTTTTGATATCAAGATAGCAATTTGGGAAATTTCCGTCACTTCAAGTATGAAACAATTATGTTTAATATAATGCTGCTTTAATTCCTTGCAATCTATTTGAGCCTTTATTTCATGACATTGGTTTCATTAAAACCTTTAGAAATAATAGTCAATAAAAATATATTCCGCCACATTCTTTATAAGCTAATGAGGTTGAAGTTGCGTATTTTTCAGAATGAAAAACATCACACAATCCAAAGTTGATGAACTGAAATAAAATTAAAACATTTTTGAATTTATCTTTCAAAACATTCTTGATTTACATAAAGATTTACATAACTTTTACACTATATTGTATTTTACAGACGAAATTTATAGAAGGAGATAAATTCTAAAATTATTAAGGTCAAGATGAAAAGTAAACAATACTAAGAACTGTTGTGACAAATAAAAACCAGTACAATTTAATTAAATCATAATAGTACTAAAATGAGTTTAATTGATTTAATGAATATCGCGCTCAACACTGAGTGTCATCAATTAAAAGAGCAATTTAAATAATAATTTATTAAAAGCTTTCAATTACGATAATTACTGTAGGGCTAAAATAATATGTGTGAATATACTTGTTTGTATGTATGCGTTAGAGGGGAGGAAAGGGATAGGAATGTGTATGCTTTTATAATTTCGCGTATGATCTATCGAAAATTATGTTATAATTATTTTCTTTTGGCCTCTTGTTTTACCTAATACAGACCTATAGAAGCATGATATGTTTTTGATATATTTCATTACGAAAATTAATTGATTTTTTCGCAAACCTTTCTCTCTCTCTTTCTCATATCTTACTGATATTAGGAGAAATTCTTTCTTTTTGAAAAGTTTTTAAATAATTCGCACCAATAAATATAGTTTTTTCTCTGATTATAATGCGTCCAATTTCTATTATTCTCTTCTCACTTTCACTCTTCCTCTCTTTCACTCTCTATCTCTATCTCTATCACACAGATGCATCACTACTATTACGAGAAAACCTTGCTATTTTGTAAGGTTTTAAAATATTCACAAGAACATTTACATGCTGTATATAAATACATTAAATAAATAAATAAATATATTAAATGCAGGTTTTCTCTGATTAGTTATGCGTCAAATTTCTCTCATCTTCTCTTTCTTCCTTCCTCTTCCTCTCACCGCCACTAATTACTCTACCCAAACTTTCATCAGCATGATTTTAGCCCCGTCTCACTTACAGTTTTAAAAGATTTAAAATTTAAAATTTAAGTTTATTTATTTATGAAAGAGAAACAAAATTAGAGTATTTTCGAAATGAAATCCATAAAAAATCTCTACTTTTTCTTCGTTTTGATTTAATTATTATTTATAGAAGTTTCTGCGATTTCACTCGATTTGCTAAAGATTCTCATCGAGTGAATAAGAATTTCGAAAAGATTTCCAACGAACTATAAATTATAAAAGAATATAAATATTGAAAATACTTTTCAAATATTTTCAAAAGTCATTAAATTTTCTTCGTGTCTGAAATTGTCTACGCTGAAAATTCAGCGAATAAATCTAAAGCTGATCCCGCTGCGACCTCTTATCCAAATTCAACACATCCACTCATGAATGATATATTGAATCTACTTCAAGTGAATAAGAAGAGAAGTAAGAAACAGAAAGAGAAAGCGAGAGTATTTGAAATATATACTTTACTCTTAAAAAAAGAGTCACCCACATTCACCACAAGAAAAAAAAAAGAAATTTAAATTATTGAAATTAGAACATGTTGAAGGTGGGCGGTGTAGTGGAATGAATATAGAACCCTTAGGCAGTAGATGAAGGAATGAAATTTCCTTCAAAATAGTTCAATATCCTTGAAATTATTTCATGTATCGTCTTTCCTAAATCATATTCCGCGGGACGTAAAGGGGAATCTAGAGTGAAATGAAAAAGGGACATAATATTTAAGAGAAAATTGAAATTGAGTAAATGTAATAAGCGCAAAAGTTGGAACAACCAAACAAATTTAACCTCCCACTCCACCGCATCGAGCATCGTCAAGGTGACGTAAGTTATTTCAAGCACATTAATTTTGGCCGCGAGGTGCAGTTTCGTTTCATTCAACACTACAATAAATGCTCCGTAAGAGCACACACAATATGCGTGTGTTCTATCTTAAAGAAAAGATCGGAACTCGCTGCATGTGGTGGATATAAAAATCCATAATAAATTCTAATGCTCTTCAATTCAATTCAATTCAATTCTGAAACATAAACACATACACACGACTCAGTTAGAGAGAGAGAGAAAATGAGGAAGATACTTTAGAGCCAAATTGAAGAGGAGGATAATCATAATACACTTATGCTGATGGCTTAACTTTAAACCGTCTGAAACCTAAAATATTGAGAATTTAAAATATCCAGAAATTAATTTCCAGAAGGATTTTCTAAAGGTATCTTCATAATGGAATATGAATGAATTTCTGATCATAATGGAATATAGTTCAGATGAAAACACAAAGAAAATTGTACTTTTTGAAAATAAAAGCGGTACAATAAATTTTTCATTTGAATAATTTCCGAATTATAAAATATATTATTTTTAAGGCTCTGAATAGCACGATTTTAAGAAAATTATATCTATTTATTGCTTTAGTTCATTCAATCCTCGATATATCAAATTTCTTCCTTTCAAATCAATTAAACCATCTATAAGTATCATTATATTTCTGTAAAACAGTTGCGATCATCTCAATAAAAGCGCTGCTCCATAGCATTCGTAACAATCACGGAATTCAAATACATTTTAATTAAATTGTAGAAAGGAAGCTAATACAATTTTCTTCCTTCCGCCATTCATCACATTGATATTTTTAGACAACACCCTGTACCATTTTCTCCGTATTAATTCTCCCCATAATTCCGCTTACAACAACAACCGCTGTTTAGATCTTTCCGGTTTTAATTTATGCCTCCAAATTGAATTTCCTTTACTACGAGTCTTATATCATTACCAGCATAACTTCGTTTCTTCTTCAATTGGAGTTCCCTTTTAGTTAAATAATCCTTGAAAAGACTTAATAAATAGAATGGTTTGATGTCAAGAAACATAAGTTTATTTAGTTTATTAAGTTTTTTATACTTTAAGAGAGTAAAGTAAGAAAAATATTTTATCACAAATATTTGTTATTAATTCAATTAATTTTTACATTAAAACAATTTAATGTTTTCCATTAAAACAATTTAATTTAATTTAACTTAATTTGATTTGTTTATTTCAATTGAAAAAAATAATTCTATATTTGTTTGTTGCTAAAAGTGCTAATGTGATCAATAAGAAAATAATCAAAGCTTCTGAAAATACTTTGCTGCTCTTAAGTAATTGATTAATTTTTATTTATTTTTATTTCCAAAATTGTTAACCTCTGAAATCTATCCACATGCCCCTCTTTGGAAAAGTTTTCTTCCTAATAGGTCTTTAATTACAACGAGGTGAATGAACCAGTTGTTGCTTTTCAACTTGCAATTTATATCATGTCATGAAAAGTCCTATCAGAAAATTACTTTATCTTTTAGTTTTTGTCCATTTGCTTTAATTTCGTAATTTTCCTTTTCATGTATTTTTACCCAATATTCGAGACTAGAATTTCATCAGATGTACATTTAAGTGAGACATTATTAAAAAAACTCTTAAAAGAGAAAGCAATAAGAAATACATTCTTGAAAAATGATTATAAAACTTCATCAAGAAAGGTAGCATAATTTTTGAACTGAAATAAAAATTTTAGCATGCTTTTAGGCTCGTATTTTAGTAGTAAATATATTCAATATAAATTTAATTTAAAGCGAGCTTTTAGGAATATCTTAAAAAATCAATATTTTATACCGATGAATGCTATACTTAAAGGCAATACTCACCAAAAGCTTTAGTAAATTGAATCAGGACACGGAAAATTACGGATATGATGGAAAATTAATGATAAATGGCTATAATCCCACAAGAATTGTCCACGAGTATATATCAAAATATATTCCAAGGACATGTGACCTCCGGGAGCAGGGGCATTCACTTCTAATATCTTTTGTTGTTTGTTAAACCTTAACCATTTTGAATCTTCCATTCTGAATTTAATTATGTTTTATTAACAGGTTTTTAAGATAATACGCCATAGTCTTCAATTTATTCAATTTGTTATTTTTACTTACTTTGCTTAATTATTTACTTGATTACAAAAAACGTCCATACATTTTTCATTCGTTAATTATTCCAAAGAAACATTAAAGCATATCAAAGAGATTTGGGTTGCCTCATATGCGACAACGCTTATCCTAGACCTATTATGTACTTGTTTAAAGGAAGAGCATAATTTATTTTCTCATTATCCTAAATACGGACTCCTTCTAAACTTTCCACTAGCATTCCATTAAATCATATTGCTCGCGTCATGAAAGTCCAGTTGCTTTAGATTTTCAGTAATTTCACACACCCTCCCGACATCAAAAGTTTTATCAGGTAGAAAGGTAAGCAAAAAGGAATTGTAGAAGATAATAAACAAAAAATAACAACATGAGGAAAAAAGGAGAAAAACCGCAGGCATAATTAAATTGATGTCTTTTGGGTTAAGGAATTAAAAATTAAGACGTAGCTAAAAATTTACTTACTAAAGGTAGATGATCCTTCAGGATAATAAGTTTGCTTTGATTATTTCAAAGTGAATACATAGTAAATTCTTGATAAATTCAATAATTATTATACTAATTTAATTCAATTGGATTTAACATACACAAAATATTCAAACATACTTCCTTCAAATAATTAAATTTCGTTTATATTTACAGCAATTTTTCCATCATGATTTCCCAAAAACTCATCAGACCACATCGCGTCGAAAAGTCTACAAAAACTGTTTGGTATGCGATACCTGGATACGAGAGCTGATGGTACTGGATGTACCGCCGCAGGTGAGCTTAAAAAAAGAACAGAACAAACCAAAAATTATTCAAGCGTTTTTAAAAAAAAATACGAAATTGTTTATGTAAATTGTCAACCAGTGTCATCGATACTTAGTGGAATGTATTTTAAATGGGAAGAAAGGGGAAAAGGCTTCGGAAACGGATGAAAGAGAGAATGGAAAATAGGTGTGTATTACCGTAGACAGGTGGATATTTGTCAACAGTGCGGACAACAGTAAAATCAATAGAAAAATCTGTAAATAATTTTTAAGCAAAAACATTTGTTGCAAAGTCATTCAGTTAAGTGTTTTAATGACGTGGAAAAAGAGAGAAAGAACGAAAGGAAAAACACAATGCTGGTAAGAGTTGACGGGGTGGTTAATGGGGGTGGCTTGGCAGTTTCACTTTTACTGAAATCGATTTATTTAATGGCATGGATAAAACTCAGAACATCTGCTTTGAACGCAATATAAATATTGTATGAATGTATAAATGGATGAATGGATAGATAAACGCTTGGATGAATTGATAGTGTACGGGTTGAAGTTTAACGAAACTTCGGAACCGCCCGATAAATTCAAAAAGAAAAATCGAAACTTGTCAATGACAAGAACATTGACATCTAAAGCGTTAAAGCAATGGTGGGGTGGCAGGGAGTGGGTGGGTGGTGGTTGAGAAAATTGTGTAGAAGCAGAACATTTGCTTATTTCAAGGGAATGATACCGGATCAACGAACATAAAATCAATTATTAAATGGCAGTGAAAGCCTGCGGAATGGTATACGGTATTGACACCTTGACAGAAAAATCAACTACTATTCCCGACCCGAAGAGTGCGGCATTCTACTACTAATTATTTATGTCAAGAATTATTTGAAATGAAAAATAAAGCCACTTCATTTGAATTGATTTAATTTCATTTTCACTGCTGGTACGAAGATTAAAATGTTAAAATCGACATTATTGATATCGCTTTAGTTTTATGGTACCCAGAAAATTTATTAATATGTAAAAGTTAGCAAAATCCACAAATGGGAAAACAATACAAGACGTCCTTAAAGTAATAAATTATCTCTTCTCATATTTAAAATTCAGCAGTTAAATTAACCATGCGTTAGTTTGTTAACAAATTTTTAGTTAGTTCACCAATTGTTAGTTGGTTTAACAATCTGTTATTGGTTAAAGAATTTTTAGTCGATTAAACAAATGGTTAGTTGGTTTGTCATTTAGTTATTAGTTACCCACATATTAGTTAAATAATAAAGCATTTTAAGAACGATAAATATTAATATATCGATAATTATATATTTCTATCTTTTCTTGAATTTACACACATTATTTTGGAACTTATTCAACATTATGTATATATTCAGTCATGCCAGTAAATCATCTTTTGCACTTCGATTTTATCTTCTGTG
Source organism: Physocephala rufipes (assembly GCA_963966595.1). NCBI lineage: Eukaryota > Metazoa > Arthropoda > Insecta > Diptera > Conopidae > Physocephala > Physocephala rufipes. The sequence goes on from OZ016501.1 coordinate 11,024,600, forward strand.
CAAATATTACTCCCCCTAACAAATTACTAGGTCTTAACGTAAACTCCTAGCCCATTCTAGCACTGCCATTTTGTTATAAAATTTGCTTTATGGTATCTTCTGCATCTCACATTGCACTTCATAGTCATTTAGTAAACAAATCAAATCGAATTTAATTAAAGGCTTTATTTTGAAATGTTCGTATGCAAACAAATATAAATATATACAAGAACACACACACACACACAAAACACAAAGCTACAGCATGCACTCTATACCACAAACACTCCTCCTTTCCTCAGATCAATAACTGTGGGCATTCTGCATTGTCATCAATGCCAGAAACCTTCATCATAATTAAAAGAGAAACGATTTTGTCGATTTTTTGGGTTTGGTCGTTAGTCACGAGAAACAGTTGCATTTTACTATCATCGATTATATCAATTTCTCTACAATGAAATTAGTTTATTCGAACATCGCATTTTAGATTTATTCATTATGAAATTTATAATGAAATTTTTTTATGATAGAGATATTGCTTGCTGTTTCTATTCCCAATTCTTTTTCTATTTGTGAAATATATCATTTATATGCAATATCATTTCTAGGAAACAACGAAAATATATTAAAATATTAGCAAATTGCAAAATAAACATTAACATTTATCAATTTACAACAAATTAAATTTTGTGTGTTGGTCGGGAAAGAGACACGAATATCAAACATAAACAGATTAATAAATTTTGCAATAAATTTTACAATATCAATAAATTATTTCTTCTAAAGAAATATTAAAAATCGTATTAAAAATTTTGATGAAAAAAAAATTTTAATGAAAAATAAAATTTATATTTTAATCTTTTCTAAATTTTTTTTATAATTTAGAAACGGTTTCCGGCGGATAATTTTGCTGAATGGAATAACGGACATCCGTTGGGTTTACGTACCGTACATGCGTATGTGTTGGTATTCGATATGGGAAATTTACAAACATTTCAAGTGAGATTCCATGCTTTTAAAATGATAATTATATTCAACAAATCACAATTATATTTTTGATAATATTGTGTGATGATAATTGAATTGTTATGAAATCTCTATTATGAATGTGAATTATACTATATTTCTAGTATTGCCGCTCAATAAGAGATCAAATTCTGGACAGTTTCTGTCATCGAAATTTTAGTATAATTGTTGTTGGGAATAAATATGATACCATTACCGAAGCTCAGGCTAATGCACAGGTATTGCAAATTATTGAATTTTGTATTATAGAAATATTAAAGAGCAATAAATCAAATTGAAAATCAATAAAAAACCATAAATATTCTAATTAATTTCTCCATTTCTGTCTCTTTCTTTCTTCGTTTTGATCACTCTAAATTAGGAACTAAAAGATATTTCTACCTTAGTGCGCAAACATTGGCGTTGTGGTTACGTCGAGTGTTCCGCCCAGTAAGTCTTCGTATATATATATTTTTTACCAATTATTTTACTAATTTAGGTATATACAATGATCCTATCCGTTGCTTTATCTCTATCAAACAAAGTAATTTTTTTAATTATATTTTTAATTATTTTTTAATTATTAACATCGGCTATAAATTACTTATTTTTTAAATTTATTTAATAAACCGTAGAATTTAATTGGTAAACCATTTGAAAAGCAAACGGAATTTAATTACATTAAATACTTACTCGAATCGAATTAATTTGTTATTTTCATAATATTTATATATCATTAGATACAATTACAAAATCGGCGATGTTTTTCGAGAATTGATGGGCTGTAGAGGCGGTGGGGCAATTCATGGAGGAAGTGCCGGAAGTAGTGGCGCTGGTGGAATGATTAGTACTGAGTACTCACAATCTAATAGAAATAAAGGACGTTGCACCATACTCTAGCAATATCTCTATAAGTTTATAAATCGAACACTATAAAAAATAAATTATTTCGTGAAAATTTCGAAAAATATAAAACAAATTTGATAATTCCTAGGAATATTATTAAAACAAAAAAATATATGCAATAGCAAAAATTATTTATCACAATAAAAGCAAGGTAAAGAAATCTATATACTCGTATATACGAAAATATTTTTCAAAATTTAAGAAAAGTAAGTTATATATAGCGGTTATAGAGGGGTTCGTGAGAGCAATATGGATCTTATATATGGTCTTAACCTCTATGTAAAATAGAATCTTGTATATGATTAATTAATTAATTAAGATGCGAATCTGTGTGTTTGATGTAATGACCTCTATCAATAATATATTGACGTCATTGCATCAACATTTTTAAAAGCGCGCATTCTTCATTAATAATTATTGTTTAATAATAAAAGAAAAATACTTAATGGCGTTATTAATTAAACATTTGAAAACGCTATTAATCAAACATTTAAAGATGTTTAAGTCCCTTTTCAATTCTTCCTTTTTCAAAAGTAGAAAAGAAACCTCTCCTTCTCCCCACCCCCAAGTTTCCGTTCTTCTTGATTATTAAAGCCGCATTGGCATAGATTATATATTAAATATTAATTACGGTGAAGCCCCTTACAAGTTATAGTATATAAATATCTGATACCAATTTAATTCTTCTACAACCCTAAGTGTTGTGGCCACATTATCGGATTGATAAAGGGAGGTTAATGAATTTATGATAATCAATAATTAAAAGTCAAGTTTTTGCGTGTATTAAAATGCTATAAAAGGAAAGGATTTAGTAGAAAATTAATTTCAAAATTTAATTATTATTACAGAATCTTTTTTTAACATTCTTTTAATTTTAACATTTTTTTTAATTCTGTTGAAGCTATTTTATTATTTATAACAATAAGGTTGAATTATGACAATATAAATATTTCATTGACAAAACGGATTAACTCCATTACGAGAGCTATAGATCAAAATAAAAATATACAAAGGACGTAATGTGTGTTTTTAAATTAAATAAAATTTGATAACTTCTATTATTAATTTATTACAAATAATATGATATTAAGAGAAATGAAACTGAACAGCAATAAATTTTTTGAAATCGGAAGCGTTATATTTCAAAAGATATTTAATTCTACAAATTCAGTTTAGAATTTAGGCTATATTCTTTTCACAGACTGTAAACGCCTAAACTAGATTTCAGCTTGGAAAAAGGGCCGAGAATGCTGATGTCAAATTTCATGGCGATAGCTTTGTTTATTTCCCCTTAATTGCAATTTCTACAAATATTCATACGGACCGACATACTCTATACTATTATTTATCCTACTTTCTCGAGTGTAAGTAAAACACATGTAGGCATTATGTAGTCGTTATATAATGTATCAGATACATTAAAAGCAAAAAAGAATACTATCTGAGTAGTAACTGAATGCGCTACCAATGAAATGAAAACTATTTAAGAAGCTTAAAGAAGAGAAGCAATTAATTATATAAAGTAATAATAAAACAAGTCTCAATTTTCAATATTAATTGCCCCCCCTCCGTAAATACAGTAAAAAAATACAGAAAAATAATGAATCTAAAACAAATATTTGATTAATCGAATTTGTCCTAAATAATAAAAAAAAATCCCACCACATTATTTACAAACTGCCCAAAAAATATGCCTTTTTTAATTCTTCTTCAAGCAGGTCTAATAAAACCCAAAACGACACGCAAGTAGCAAGCGAGATAATAACCTTGTTGAAACAATAAAAAAAAAGAATAATAAATATAAATTTATAAAAATGTTTAAATGCCATAATGATAAAATCATACCAAATTCCATTTTAAAGTTGTGATCGTTCTAAAAGTTTATCACAAATAAATTCCACTGATCGAAAAAGAGAGAGACAGAAAACAATAAAAATTACTGAGTAATAAAAATTTATTAGTCTTATAATAAAAGAAATAATAATAATTTACAATAACTAATAGGATATAAATAATCAAATAGTTATAGCAATTAGTCTTTTTGTAAAATGTTGTAAAGCAATCAACATCGTAAAATGTTGTAAAGCATAAGGAAATAACGACGATACTATCAGAAAAATAAATACTTTATTAAACTAAGAATATATTTAATATATTAAATAAAAATTGTTGTATTTAGAAATTGAACGCACAAAAACTGAAATTGTTTATCTTTTTTTTGAATTTAATTATAAAACAAAAACAAAACTAATTAATCTATACAAAAACATTACCCATTAAAAATAAATAAAACTTCAAAACTATAATCGTAAAATTAGTACATTCCTAGAATTTAGTTAAAACTGTTTCATTTTTATATATTAAACACATTTAATAACAATTTGTTAAAGGAAGAATTCAATAAGTGTGAAAAGGAAGGAGTTTTGAGAAAGCAGTTTTAATAAAATATTGTTAAAAGAAACCGTTTTATAAAATTTTACATTAAGTTGTAGCACGTATTAATAATAAGATTAGAACTAATATCTATAATAAATAAAAGTTTTTGGATGTAGCCTTATAGAATAAATTCAAAAAGTTTTTCCTTTCCAATAATTTGAACTTTCATGCAAGTGTTTTCCGCCTCGGACCGATGTCGTTACTCTTTTCGATTATACTCCGTTCGATTGTTTGTTTATTGCTCTTCAGTTTACAATACGCCTTACAATACGCCCTACAATACGCCATTTTCGCTTCAAATATATGCAAATTTCACCATTTTTACCGTTTACTAGTCTTTTTGCTGCCACTCGTATTTATCATCGTTGAAAAATTTTCCCGAATGCAATTGACAACTTTTGATTCTGATGAAAGAACCTTACCCCTCCCCCCCCCAAAAAAATGCTGCCTTGCTAAGACTCTGATTTATTACATCCTTGGCATTTTTAGGAATTTCTGATTTGAAATATTTTTCCAGGAAATGTGAGGAATAGAGCTTCGCTACCAATACTTTGTTGTAATTTATTATTGATACTTTTTCGAAAAAAAATTACTCTGTCTCCTTAGCAAATTTTGATAAAAATTTAAGGCGTTTTCATTAAGTATTTCTCTAATAATTTTTTGAGATTTTGAAAATTAGAATTTTTTTCAATTTCGTATGAAAACATTGATTAAAAGGATTAATTAAAAACATTGATTAAAAAGATTGATCATAAATATTGATTAAAACCCATCAACGATAATTTTAAAATTACTTAAAATTTTTCAAAGGGATCAAATTAAATATGACAATACATATAGTTTACATCATTTCGTTTAATACAATTTTTTAATTTACATAACTTGAAATATTCATACAGAAATATAGAAAGAATAAGGTAATAACATTGTAGGGCATAAAAAATAAATTTGCAAAAGACTCAAAAAGATTTTATAGAATTTTTTTTACAAAATTTAACTGAAAACCGACTTTATTTGAATTTCTAAGTGAACTTAACTTTAGTTTTGAATTGTAAACTTTCTCTAAATTTTTTCTTAGACAATATTAGTTTCATTTTCAAATTCAGTTTTTATTTAGGCAATATTAAATATTTGTAAGTAAATTCTAACCATTAGATGAAGCGAGATTATAATGATTTTCAAAAGTAATTCTTAACTTTTATTTGGAAAATTTTGTGACAAATTTTTTGGAGAAATTGCTAATTGAGGAAGATTTGCATTATAATTATAAAAAAACCAAAACGTAACTTATCCTACTGTATTTCTAAACAAAAAAAAAGGAATAGACGAAAGGAAGTACAAACCTAAGAAAATAATAAAAATTAAACGTGATTATGAATAAGAATTTAAATATTATATTTTGTCGAAGTTACAAAAGGGAACGCAACAATATATGCAAATTTGTTTCTTTGATTGATGTCATACGTATTTAGTCAGTTTCGCAATTATTAATCATGCATTTATATTCAGGATTCATAAGTGCTTCCACTGAACAATTAAAAGCCACTTGAAACTGTGGCATATTCATGTAGCTCCGATTGATAAGATTCCCGAAATGTTCATTATTTCGACCACAATATTGTTGTGCCACCGCATAGAATACAATGCGTAAATTATCAAGATCGAAACGTTTCAAAATAGTGTTCTCGACAAATGCAAAACTTTCACCCTGCAACCAAAATTGATAATCGCGATACGTTGCTACAAAAGCTTGATAGAAATTAAATAAAAGCAAAACTTCATCGTCACGGAGGAAGCGATACATCTTCGAAACGCCGAGCGAGTCATTCGCTGTATCTTCGTAGTCTAAATACCAGCGACTTGATTGACGTTGCAGACAATCCACTGCCGTATAATAACCATCTGTGGTGTGGAGCAATTCGGAATTATGCCATAAATCGAAACCTAACGTGGCAAAATAATGAAAACGCGGTTCCGCAACGAATAGAATTGAAAAGTTTAGAAACTGACGCAAAAAATTATGCGGATGATTGAAATCGTCAAAATCATGATATGGTTGTATAAAAGCGGATCGTCTCTTAAGGCAACGCATTTGTAGTAGATTCCTATAAAAGGAACCATTTAGCCATTCGAATGAATGATTATATATTGTTAGTATCTTGCTTGGGTCAAGCCATTCATTAGCATAATACGTAATTATGTGAGCCAAATCAAAATCTTTGCATTCGTTATTGATTTCAAGAAAGGCCGACCAATTCATACTCCTGAAAACGCTTTTGTGTTTGCGTTGGAATCGATTCGTATGAAAATTGTACGCCGTCAAAGCAACATCACGTCGAAAATATTTCTGAAAAACATGCCATTGCCAATACTCGGTCAGCAGAAGCTCTTCGAATTCATCCGTCAGCAGGAAACAATCATCAAACACAGTTTTTAGATTGCGATAAGCATGCCATAGCAGAAAATTGTAAACAATGCGCTCATCGCTATTGCAGAAAATTTGTAATTTTGCTTCCGATACATTATAATGAGCTTGATCTTCTGCAATTACACGAGCTTTGGAAATGTCCTGGTCGGTAATATTAAGACGTCGCTTGAAAGCTTGAACGTAATTAAAAAATTCTTTACCAATTAATAAATCCGTGTCATTACTATAGATTCTATCCTCATCAATATTTAACTCCTGACAAAACAGAAACAGCTCTTGACTAATTATTTCTACAATTTGTTCACTTCGTCCTTTCATTAAAGGCAGTAGACTTTCTTTTATCTCCACCAAGCTTCCGCAATTCATCACCTCCTCTGGCGGTGTCACATAAATAGTATTCTCGGCAAAAAATATTTTTATAAATATTTCGTCGACGATGCCGTATGCCACTAATTCTCCCGCCAATTTAGGCCAGTCGAAGTGAACTCCTCGTGCTTTTAACTCCGTCCATTGAAAATGCAAATAGGGCCAGCCGTGAAGAAAATCATCCGTCTGGGAAGCTAGTAGAGGCACCTCATGAACGATATACTGCCAAAGTTTTTCCGGTGCCTTAAAGAGTGAGCTTCGCCGAAGCTTTTTGCACTGCGCGTAAATTTGACTCAACATTTTACCCGGTCCCGTAGTGAAGTTCTCGTATTGAGACTCAAAAAACATAAAGCGATTTTCATGATTATAAAGCATTGGTGGGACCCCTTCATTAGAATTCCTAGCATAATTATTTTCATATATCGCGCTCTTCTGCTCATCGTAGCCGCAAGCATGATTGAAAAAATTATCACACGGTTCAATATTTTTATTGATCATAGCGATCATTGATTTTAGATTCTTATGATATAGTGTCGAAAGATTTTGAACACTGTAGATAGATCCAAAAGTTTTTTCAGTGCCAAAGAGTAAACCTAATGACATTACTATACACCAAAAATTATCCATTTGTGATGATTATCGATCTCTTAATCCGTTCGAAACTTAAGTAAACAACTAAATCTCGTATTGAATTCAACAATTCAATAATTAGAAAAATGAGTGCGTTTTACGTAAAAGATAAGCTTATCAAAATTAGAGGAACAGATTTACATCTAGATTATATTTTACATTGAACTTTAAAAATTATTTCTATTTAGTATTATTTTTTAAAACGGTGGTATAATTTTTTTTAAAGGAAGAAAGCGCTCATGATTCGGTGCAAAGTGACCAGATTACGAGATTCGAAACTCAAGCACGTGAAACAGTCCTCTCTAAATGTTTTCTTTTTTATGATCTTCTTTAATGCTTCTACACACTGCACTAAAGGGAGAAGTAATAGGGCTGCACAAAACATCTCTAAACCGCTTTCAAAACCCAGAACATATTAGAATTAAGTGCGAGCTTCTTTTTCAAATTTCAAGCACGGCACTGAAGGCATCGTCGCCTTCGTAACGTAAATCAAAAAGATAATGCTTATAGAATCGATGCAAATAAAGAGGAAGATGCTTTACTTCCATCTCTTGCATATACGCAAATTTGTGTTAAAGCAATCAATTAATGTTGTCTTCTCCATAAGTTTGAATGACAATGACCCACAAACGCGACTACCATTGCAGGTTGTGGGTATTGGGCAATACGTCATATGAAAAGCACTATTGCGATGTATCTCAACATCTCCAATACAATTTATGGCATTTATATTTCGAACGAAACGTTTTGTGTAGCCCTCTATCAAGCTATAAATGGAATGGAACAGCAAATGGATCAGAAACTATAAGTGGAGTGCAATGCATCCACATGATGTTTTGATAATTTCAGATCTGCGTACTTGAGAACAACTTGGCACTTATAGGTTTGTGCGCGGTAGGTTCAAAACGTACGGATTGTACATTTTCAATTACTGTTAATATAATTGTTATTATAATTATCATTATTACTATTATTATTATTATTGTTATAATTGTTATTCTTTTTATTATTACTATTATTATTATTTATATTATTGTTAATATTAATAATAATAATAATAATAATAATAATAATAATAATAATAATAATAGTAATAATAATAATAATAATAATAACAGCAATATCATTATTATTATTATTGTCAGTATTATATTATGTTTTTAAAACATATCTAACGACCTCAAATATTTCCAAAAATTCAATAAAGAAGTATTGGTTAAAAAAAGGACGTTTTCGGAATACCTCAATTCCCAGACACAAAATATGGAAATAAAAATCGAGCTTATAAACAATTTAGTTATTGTTAACTATCACTGCGTTTTATTTAGCTGCGAAGATTTTTAATTAATAATTATTAAAACGTTTATTATTAAACGGACTTACAACCATTTTACAAAAGACGTTAAAAATACTTAAGTACAATAAATTTTTTAATATAAAACAATACGAGTTTACGCCAATTGATTTATTTATTAAATCATATTGAGAGCAGCAAACAATATTACTTTAATCTTAGCTACAACAATCTTAAATAATTTAATTATAAAGTCATGGCATGCATATTATTTTACGTAATCTAAATTATTAGATTACAAAGGGAGTTCAACGATATTAAAACTATTCAACCAGTTAAAGAGATTCACTTATATGTCTCTGTTTTATTTCGCAAGCCATAGTTATCTTGCCAATCCATTTTTATGAAGACCAGATTTAACCAATAAAAATTATTATACGCAAAAAATTTGAAAATTAATTGTAATCAATAAAAACATTTCATAGCACTTTCTTATTATTTTTTAATATGAAAATGGCAAATTAAAATTTATTAAAACTATCAACTGCCGACGGCAATTTATTAACTACCAGACCATTTCTACTTCCCTTAACTGCTGCTGCAACTCAAACGACGAACAGTTTGCCCTATGGAGGATAAACTCTTATCGTGGTCCCCAATTAAATCTGGAAACTTGAGTAAACTCTTTAAACATTCTTTTAGTTGCGAAGTAGTCGGACGTTCTACTGCTTTGACTGACAGCATTTGTTTTAGCAATTCATATTCGCCAGGATGATTAATAGCAAAGCCTTTTGGATAACGCCCCTCACGCAGATCACGCAATGTTACGATGCGTTCCATTTCGGTAACAAAATAAACGAGCAGCTCAAATAGAATTAATCCTAATGAATAAATGTCAACTTTAAAGTCGTAATGTTGTCCTAACAATTGCTCGGGTGACATATATAGATGAGTACCGACTTGTTGTGTATGACGTACACATGATGGCAGTCCTGAGAGATCTGCACATTTATTTACCATATTTGGTATGTCAGACATATCGGTAACGAGACCAAAGTCTCCAATTTTAATCTGACCCTCCTGAGAAAAGAATATGTTGCTCGGTTTGAGATCTCGATGTATGAGACCTTTCATATGTACATATTCGACAGCATCTACAATTTGATAGAAAATTCTTCCAATATGTCCAGCCCGTGTATCGGTGCGATTATCACGCAACCAATCCCGTAAACTTTCTTTACGGCAAAGCTGCATTTGTATGTATAGATAAACCTTGTTCTGAGAGGATTTTGGAATTGATAATTGTTTATCGTTGCTGTTATTGTTGTTATAAGCTTCAGAGACTTTAACAAGATCGAGAGAAAGTTTATCTGGCTTGCGCCTCACCGACTTGCTCGTATCAAATTGAAAGCCCTCCTTGTAAGCGTCATCGTTCTGTGTTTCCTCATCCTTATCGCTTATTTCTCGAACAAATTCTATTTCAAACGAGTCTGACAATTGACTGTAATCCAAACCATTGCTCTGAATATTCGTTCTGGGTAAAGCGAAAGAGTTCGATTGTATATCAATGGATATTGCAGTATCCGAGGATTTCCGATTTGCATTCCTTAACACCTGTCTATTATCTTTTGAGTATTTTTCACTGCATACTTCGTTGTTTTGAATTTCATTCTCGACATCGCTCTCATTGTCTCGCAGAGCCACGGATTCAGATTCCGATCGGAATATTATGCATGAATCTTCATCATCCTCCTCTATACCATCATCATCATCAGCAAACGGTTTATTACTGCAGGCAGTATTTGTAACACTTGATACCCAAGACATTAACAACTTCTTCTTTGCAACTGCCATCTTATTTTTCTCACTTTCCGACATATTTGTAGTAGGGATGGAGGGATGAGTGCTTCCATCTGTGGGTGTATCAATTTGTATAGATGTGGATGAAAATTCCTGTGCCAACCATTTGCTGTCTTCCTCTTCCTGCCATCCGGGTGGTGGATTCTCAACCCAAGCCTAAAGCAGAACAAATATGAAAGTTGAAATATCTTTCATTTTCATCCAAATATTACAATTTTTATCTAATTTTCTACCTGAAAATAACGCACGATATTGTGATGTTCGCAATTTGCCAAAGTCTTGACTTCGCGCATAACGCGCTCTCGCGACTCTTTCTTATTCGGTAAAGTTATTCGTTTTACGGCATATTTACAATCGTCTAATTTATTTTTTGCTTCGAAAACCACTCCAAATCCACCGCGACCTAAGCAACGCAACATTTCGAAATCACTTTGAAAACGCGACGTAAACTGCTCACTTCCTGAATGCGATGTCGATTCGGAAGCGGTCCTTCGACCATTCGACCAATAGCCGGTCGTGCTAGTTGTAACGGGCCCAAGCACAGCGACTGTAGAAGACTCCGTTGCCTCTATGGCCGTCGGTACGGGTATATGACGCTCAATTACAACTATCTCACGTTCTGTTGAAGCATTTTGTCTAATGAATAAATTAAGCAGCACTGCTGAAGTAATCGATATTACAAGAATTTCCTTCCACCAAAACCAAAGCGATAGAATTACAACTTTTACAGGCACATCAATGTCATCTAGCGTGAAATTCATATTATCAATCGAATTATTTTCGCTGATATTTGTTGCCTTTTCGGTGGTGTTTGTTGTTAAATCCAACTCTTCGATTTCTTCAGTCACATCGCAAATAGCCTTCGCTTCCATCTCATTCGGCTCGTTGTTTGTAAAGAAATAATAACCATTACCGTTAACGTATTCGGAACCATTAAGCACAGACTGCGCAGACAGTGCAAACATATCGTCATCGTACCGAACCAATTCATTACCCTGCAATTTATTATTGTGCTTCACATTCTCCGAATCGTATACTTCTCCAATAATTTTGTCACCCTGTACTATGGTAATGGAGTTACCGCCCGCAACTATAGGCCGCCAAGGTATTTTCAGCTTGTTTGTATTATTTTCATATAAATCACTAAACCCACCATAAGAATTGTCAGCAATTTCCTTGCGAATATAAATCGATTCCTAGAGAAAAATAAAGTGATATATTCAATAGCAAGGACATAGTCGAAAATCAGCAATATAGAGTTGCTGAAACAAAAATTTGTTTCGTTTCTCCATTATCAAGATAATGAACAATTTTCATATCGTCTACAAATATTTCATTCAAACTAGTAAACCCAACTGATCACTTTTAAGGTAATAAGCTTGAAATCTCACGAAACATGTTTTATAATCCTCTATTGATGAAAATCTATTTCCTAGAAAGCTACCAAACGTTCCACCAATTTCTCTTCATAATCCCTGCCTGTCTATTTCCATACGTACTCCTCAAGTTTAAAGCACTTTCCTAATCGCATATTCAACATTAAAATTACCAGGATGAAACCTGGTAAAACATCCTATTTCGACATATGTATTATGCAGCCTGGACCCGTTGGCTGCATAATACATATGTCGAAATCTTACTAAAAGGATTTAATGACATCCAATAAAAACCGTAGCCCATGAACAAAGATTCTTTTCGCAAGCGAGCAAAATCAACTTTTGGTATAGGTAATGATAACGTAGCTTAAGTTTGAAGTTGCTTTTAAAATGATATAATTTGAATAATTTATACCTTTGGAATAAATAATTCATACCTTTGCGAAAGCGAAATTACTTGATGAACAAACCTAAGTATTTAAAGATTAATCCCTTTATGTTTAAAGAATAACTACGCTGAAATTGAAAAAAGCCTTGGCGAACTTTTGAGTCCGAATGCTTGGGAATAGAAGCGAAGCGGCGAAGCCCGAGTATCGAAATATTAAATGAATCTCGCATAGATTTAAATCTTACATAGGTCAAAGATACGGCTTATACGGATATTTATATATTCAAATGATTTAAATTTAAGCCTAAAATTTTCATCACGACCCGATCGACTTGTGAAAATAGTGTCATGACATAAAGAACAACTACGAAAATTTTTATACAAATAAATAGGATTTATCTTTCCTAGGTACCTGTATGTAAAGTTGCTTCTCATACATTCCCAAATATATTGCAGGTGTGACTCTTGATTCGGAGTCCTTAGCAAAATTGTCACCTTCATTTCGCTCCCAAAGCCATTGTGCTGACTGGAACATATCAATCGATTCCAATTCGTCTGAAGACCCAGTTCTCCAGGCACTTACGATAGGATGGTCAAACTATTCAAAAAAAAACAAGTAGTTAAGTTAGAAACTGTTCTAATATATTCTGTAAAATATTAATCGTAACCTTATGTTTCCAAAGCATTGTCTTTGCATCCGATTTACTAAAGGCACATATAATTCCTTCTGGCACAACAACTTTAATGACCAAATTTGATATAGCAATATCCAGATCTGTGAAATCACGTTCATGACAATCAGCCGGTTTAATTAAATCCAAATCATGCAGCCCGACACTGAAATTCCATCTTTCGATTCCAGTACGTGATTCAACGGCTCGCACAGTTTGTGTCTGACGGCGCACAACAATTACATCATCAATTAAAGGATCATGCTCTCTTAGCGGACTCCCGTCTTCATTATCGGACTGTCCTTCTCCTTGATCTGGATCTTCCTCCTTTATCTGAGTCCTGACATTACTCGGAGCGTTTGTATGTATTTCATCGGTTGAATTTATACAACCGTTCATAGAGCATTCGTATAAAAGTTGACCGGTACGGACGGATATACCATAAGTGCGTGTTTCTTTGCCACCCGATATAACTAATTCATCAGAGAATTTAGCGGATGAACTAAGCAGATGATCAGTATTGATTGGTATCGGATTAATCGATTCACCGTCAAATTGATATAAACCACCCCCCAACGAAGGTATCATACGTACAAAACGACCTTCGTTTGTCAATTCTAAACGATGTATACTAGAGGAAATTAACGGTCCCGGACCAGTCGGTATGCTCCATCTAAGTTCCCCACCATTCGTTACATCTAAAGCCGAAAGACTCCCGTCAAGTGTTGTCACATACAGAAGTCTGGATATGAAAACAAATTTGTTTAAAAGGAATTATTTAAAATAGTTTTAATGTTTTAATGTTTCTCTGTCTTCGACGATGAATCTTTTTCTAAGATAAATTTCGAGATGTAAATTCAGCTTATATGCTGACGTATTCTATCACACAATTTAGAAAGAAAATTAGATAGAAAATAGCCAGTTTCCCCTTCCTCAATTCTACTTTATTCATTACAACAAACAATATTTGCACCAATAATGAGCACTTCGCTATCAATTCTGTATTAATCGTGATAAGTCTCAAGAATTGATCCGATTTGCCCACTAGTTATGAAATGAACAAGCCGGTCTTCATAAAATTACTTAGAAACATTCGCGTTCTTTTGCAAAGAAGATCAAAAAATAAGATCAGGTTTCTTGAATGGCAATGACTTCCAAGCGACGTTTAAGGCATAAAATATTTACGTCAACCCTTCTTTGAATTGTTTACTTTATGGCCCGCGTATCGTAGATTAGGTTTTAGCATTTCTGGGCTATAACCGGTAAACAAAAAATTTGCCGGTAGACAAAAACAGATCTCACTTCCCCAGGATAAATGAACGCGTGTAGTGATGAATAGTGGGCATGGTATTGCATCAGCAATTGTTGATATATATGAGCATTATGTATCGCATACAACATACATAAATATTTCTAAAGATCATCTACTTAACCAAGCCTTCTAACAAAAAAAACAAGAAATTAAGAAACAAGAAAACAATAAGAAAAAGTAATGAACACTTCTTATTGGTCAAAGCATTAATTTAGGGTTCCAAATGTATCCATACATAATTCTCAATTATATAATAGCTGATTATTAATTACTATTATTTCTTATAGAAAAAAGCATTGAATAATAAATAGAATTTTCATTTCTGAATTTCGAAATGGAAATTCTATAGTACAGAATTCTACATGTATTTTTTTATTTCAAAGATTCTTTTTATTGTAAATTTTCTTATTGTTTATTTTAGTATATATAAGTTTTATTGTTAAATTAATTTTTTCATTGTAAACTTAAGCAAAACTAATTAAATGGAATATACAATTTACATATCAATTCTAAAAGCTATATCTAAAATACAAATTTATTGTATTAATTGCTTTTCACTAACCAACAATTAAATGCGAAACACGTCACCACAACAACTTTAGAATTGGTGGTTCAAAAATTCACCATGAAATCAGCTGAAGTTATTGATAGCAAACAAAAGAAACAAAAACATCGGCTAGTTATATCATTATTCAAAATTAGACAAAGTTCTACCAATGCAAATAACTCTGTCCTAATCTAATTAAAAGAGAAACAAGTCACGGTATTTAGACTGACAAAGCATGTAAAAAATTGTTTCTAGAATGTTTCCTGCGGTTTGAAACCCGAATTATTATCATATATACTTCAACACTACGCTATTGTTATAACTTAATCGTACCTTCGACCAATGGTATTCTCATGTTTATCTCCACAAAATGGTAATTCTTTTATGCCATTCTGCCACTGCAATACTTGTTCATCTTGGTTGAATTCTACGTCATCGTGCAATGATGTTGCCATAGCCACAACTGAAGTCAGCATGGTCAAATGAAATAATGTTCTACGGATATCACGGATAGCGTTCAAGTAATTTTTAATGCCCATTCTAAAATAGAAATAATGGACATTCAACCATCCAGCTCAAGCCAGAAATAGCTTAATAAATGAAACTATAGAATAACCCGACGTCAACAGCTGTGACCGCGTATTACGAAGTAATAAACAAGACGAAACGGCATAATATTGGACAGCATCCAGCCCAGAACAATGCAACATCCATCAACGCAAGCGTTTCCCTTTTCCTCATAACTTTCTGGAACACTTAATTCACAAGCGAACTTCTAACGCTCTAATACTTTTCTTTTTTATTCTAATGTAATAATATTGAATATTTAGGAACTAATGCCGAAGAAGATTTCATTAAATTAGAAACCGCGGCACTCTTACATCAAGTTTCACGACACAACCAAAAATATTTCAATAATCACTTTTGACAACTTTGCACATTCCACAATACGTTCCAATGAAATCATATGATATCGAACTTTACTGGAAGGTACTTTAGTGCTTACTATCATACCGAAATAGACGCGTTTTACGTTGACTTATCGAATGAAAAAGAAAAATCATTTCGTAGGAAAACGTATTTCTATTTCTAAATTTAATATATTGAGTTGTAAGGTTTGATTTAGTGAAAATATATTTTTATGATTCCTTATTATATTTATCTATAGAGAAGAGAACACATCATCAATAAGTAGAAGAGAAATCACACACAAAGCACGCCTTTTTAGCTATTATAGATATGAAAACCCAGTAAATCTAACCTAACCTAAACTTAACTATTTCTAAGAAAACTTACGAAAATTATATATGAATCCTGCACGACTATCCTAAATGAATACGTCTACGTATATTATTCAATTTCAGTCAGACATCTCAAACGTACGTAAAACGTTCCTTCCAAAAAAGCAACTGATTAGAATATGATTTTTTGTAAATATTTTTGTAATATGTATTAGATCAATACATTAAGAAGATTAACGGAATTAGTCGCTTAATCAGGATGGGACCTAGTAAACCACTACTAGCTTAACCAAATTTTGCTAATACGCCAGCAGGATAACAGATGTTTATTACCATACTTAACAAGTTTAACAAATTACTAAGAGCTAAAAGTAATTACGGGCGCGTCCGTAAGCTCTACCTTCACCACCATTGGAAGCAGAATTTTATTTGTATTAGGGATATTTTAATTTGTATAATATTTAGTTTTTAAGCGATATTTTATTTTTATTGTAGGATGTTTAATGATAATGACCGTAAATTATAGATTAATGTTTATTTCACTTTTTTAGATTTACAAAATAATTTCACTACACAAAATTGTAATAATTTAAAAATTTTTACAATATTTTTTTTAATTTCAAAGCTAATATAGCTAATAGTATAACAAAACATCAGACTTTTATCAGAGCCTGCATTTGCACATCTTGTAATTCCATAGAGAACATACATGTTAGTATTATAATCTCACCTCGTCACAAATAAACCTTTAGCTGATAAATGCATTTTCTGCTTTTCCTCACACATGTATTTTAAAGTAATTTTACATAAATTGATTATTGTTATAGGTCCAAATTTCTTAAATTCGAACCTGAAGAAGTTGGTAGGTCGACATCATTTGGCGGAACAAAAGTACCTATCGTTTGCACCGATTTATTTTTCTCAGCCAATTTCAACATTTCACTTTTCAGCTTATCCAAAATGGCATAGTTTGGCTGATTGATAGCAGCTTTACTTTGTAGCACCGTTATTTCTTGCTCTTCCAATTTTTTTTCCTTGAATGTTTTTATGGAATTATTTCCATAGAGGCGCAGTAAAGAGCCCCAGGTTTTAATGTGCGGATGTAATATCTAAATTAAAATTTTCCCCCTCATTCTCATTTCGAAATCTGTAAATTATGGACAACATTTACTAACCTGCAATATAGCCTGTGAGGCAAGTTGTTTGCCCTCACGTTTATTTCTACATAAGACTTTTGCTTGATGCTTTCCTACCGTCATGGTAAATTCATTTTTCTTATTCTTCGTGCGATTAATTTCATAACTAATTTGTACATCGCCCAGACCGAAGTTACGCTGCAAACAAGTCAACAGTATTGCATGTGGGGATGGTTCGGTGGTCTTGTTACAAAACTCAGCAACTCGAGGATCTTCAATTTTTATATCATCGAATACCTGAAGAGTTAATTCATTTAAAATGATTTGTTGTAATTTAATAAAAGTTTGTTTAACTTCAATTATATGAGTTTCTATACAACTTACAGATAAATCCTTGTGATTGTTTTTGTTTGCTGTTTTGTCTGTCTTAATGCCAGTAATTTTGTCTTTCATTTCGGGTATTAAAATTTCTAATGTTTCGCGTGCTGCATCGGATTTAGCTTGTTTTTTGCTTGTACCATAACCTGTGCCATATTTTAAATCATTTATGGACACTGTCGCTGCATATGGTGTGGCAGCATTCTCCAATTCTTTAAATTCATACGTCGGTTGCTTTTTTAAAGCGTGTTGAACATATTCATGCAAAATACAGACGTAGCTTTTACCATTTGGATTCATAATCCACTCTTTTCTTCCACGAGGATTCGAATTGGCCTCACCGTTTGACGCTAATATCGGAAATTTTATTAACTTAGTTCCATCCGGTAAAGTTGGACGTTGTAAATTTTTA
The DNA here is from genome assembly GCA_963966595.1 of Physocephala rufipes. NCBI lineage: Eukaryota > Metazoa > Arthropoda > Insecta > Diptera > Conopidae > Physocephala > Physocephala rufipes. The sequence continues at coordinate 11,042,965 of OZ016501.1, forward strand.
ATATGTTTGCGATTTTTAGTAAATTTTCGACGTGCATTCCACGAACGAAATCTTAAAACACGTATGATTTTAAATTTAAATAATTTCTTGCAATAAGAATTTAATTGTTCTGGCGTTAGCGATTGCTTTTGTGTGTTTTCATCGACAGTTACAATTTTGGCAGCGGGCACGGCAGCTGTTCTGTTATTGGCAGTTGTTGTAGAAGCAGTAAAATCTCTAGTTACTCCTGTTATTAATTCATTATTAGTTTGAATAGTTGTAGACGATTGAGATTGATCACTAATTGAAGAAGTTGAGATTTGACTAGATGGTTTAATTGATGTAAGCGATTGTAGATTATTATTAAATGGACATTCATTTGAAGATTTATGTTGTATGTTTTCTTCTGTGTTGGTAGCATTCTTAATGATAACATTGTCATTTTCTTTATCAGGAATCATAATCTGCTGCTGCTCTTTTTGTAATCCAAGTTCTGATTCAGCCTCTTCTTCAGCTAAAGCTTGTCGATAATTAAGACAAGGTATTGCTCCTAATGGTATAGCATGCTTCTATAAATTCATTACATAAATATATCAATATAAGTAAGATTAAATATATGCTAATTCATGTAAATACTACTTGCCCGCACACTGCCAGCACCCAAAAAATATGGTCTTGATGCCGAACAAACTCGAGATTGCTTATGCAGAAATAATGGCATACCACTATTGTGGGTTACTTGTACCCAGCCTTCTGGTAATACCTCGAAGTGGTTATGTCCCTTCTCTATTCAGAAGCACGAATTTCAATTTTACTTTAAGAAAATACAACTTTAAAAATTTAATCTTACCCTCCAAAACAGTTTTAAAGCGCTCTTCATATTTTGGTTTTTTTGGTTCTTTAAAATCGTCGGGTAAATTTTCATCAAGTAAATTATCTAGTTCATCGTCATCTACATCGTCCAAATCTGTTGATTCATCATCATCATCTCTACCATTCTCATTTCTATCTTCGCCATTTAGAGAACCTCCATCTAAAATTATTTGCAGAACTTTAGCAGTTGGACAAAACAAATAAGAAGAAATTCTTTAATTGAGATCCTAACTAGATTTGCGGAATTTTCTAAGTATTTATGTTTTATATTTATGGTTTTTAAAATTTATGTTTTATGCTTTTATTAATTATTTCATATAATATTCACATTTATTTTCCAAATAAATTTAATGAGCATTTAAAAACATTTAAATCCTGAAGACTAAAAACCATGAGTATTTCTGCAATTTTTCTCCCGCGGAACAATAAGCAATAGTTTACCTTTTTTGTGCATAAAAGAATCTGAAATATCCAAACGGATTATGGGTATCATATACATTGTTTAATTATGTTTAAAAACCCATTGATGGTTTAAAATATGATTTATTTTTATTTCATCTCGTTTCATTTTTTCACGTGAATTTTTTTAACTACGTAACTTAGATATTTTACTAATATTAATATAGGTTAATATTAATGCCTCTAAACTCAATGGCATCTTATCATCTTAAAATCTGCCTAGAAATGAATTTACTTTTTCGAAACTCTGTCTCGAACTACTTGTTATTCATATTTTTTAAAATGTTTTATCTTCTTATCAGTATTTGCTTTATTATAAATATCAAAGATAAACTACTGCAATTCACTAACTATTCACTACAACCGCTTACCAGATTCTTCTGATCCAGATCCCTGCACTTCATCTAGCACCTGAAATTGTCGAAGCTGTTGATCTATATTTTCATTATCTGCTACTCGCGTCATTTCTTCAATTGCGCTCAATGAAAAACCCGCCTCTTTCATATCGTTTGCATGTTTCCGAAATGTTTGCTCATCGAGACGTGGTCTCTTATTTGTGAACTGTTCCTCATCCCGCTCATCCATCATTTAAAAAACCCTTAAGCTAAAACTTTATATTTTTCTGAAGATTTAATAGATTCTTTTTTTTAACTTCTCAATAGACGATTTAGGTAATTCTTAAAAATAACCAATACTGATTGAATCCAACTTTATATATTATTACAAATAGAATTGGATGATCATATTGGTTATTTTAGAAAACCAATATCTGCAAATATTCCACTTTCTTATCCTTGTTTGTTAACTTCATTCAAACTCATCATGTCAATCTTTTAAAGTGTGGCACGCGTAAGAGCTGGTGTTCCGCCCCTGATCGTTTGAAACCGTGCTGATTTATATATTGAAGGAAGCTGCTCTCGCAATGACTTCTGTTTACTTTTCTCTTGTTGAACAAGAAACCACTGCAAAAGTGCTCCAGGCTAATTTTCTCATTTTGAATTTAGGAAGAACCTAATAATGTAATCGCCTTCTATTAATGATAAATAAGTAACTCTACTTATGACCATCAGCTGAAAAATCACAGAAATTATCCGAGAAATTTACAAGTGTAGCCTTCAGAAAAATCAGCCATTACATCATTCAGCGTTACCACAGCGTAGAATTATTTTAGGCGTTATTATAGAGAACCCATCAAAATCGCCTCTACAACTTATGATAAACATACTAAAATACTAATTCTAATTAAACACATTAAGTGAAAGGAAAAATGATTTATACAAGAATATTAATAATGTGAGCTTTCCTTACGTGCACTTTATGTGACCACTCTTTATGTGGTAAAAATAAAGGATAAAGTGCTAAACGCATAAAAATTGAAATCGAATATTGGATATTTGTATGTATTCAAGTTTACTTTTGCATAAATCAATTATTGCATTCGACTTTAAATTCGAAGTTTGGGTTCTTATGTGAGAGGATAAGTTGTCACAAAAAGGAAAGTGAACGAGTACAAACATCTTCGTGGATGAGTACAAAAACATGACAAATGGACGAGTACAAAAAGGTATTTTTATCTTACTGGCTATTTTGGTACATTGCTTAAAACCATTTTCTCATGTCAGCATCAGTGTCAATGCTTATTGTTTAAGCTAGAGATCAAAGATAAAGAGATAGGACATTTCGCCCTAAAGAATATGTATTTGCTCGATGCAATCAGAGAATCACAATTATCTCTCTATTCATCGTTGAAGTATTTTGTAACAATCATGTAGTAAATTTTGTGAAAAAATTAATCAAAATCCTCAGAAGACTCAACCATATTCACCGAACCTGTGACGCTTAAAAGCGTACTTCATCAAAGTTTTTGATTGCAGGTGACGCGAGTACGGGTTTCCTAAGAAATAAGTACCAAATTCCAGCTAAATTTGTACCATTAGGTAATTGCATAGAGCAAATGCAAGTGGGTTAGTGCGAAGTGCCCTATCTCTTTATCTCTGATCCGTGGTATGGAGCAAGTGCGTATGGGTTAGTGAGAAGTGTCTTGTCTAACTGTGATAATAATATTAAAATCAAAATATCAGAGGGGTGAAGTTTGTTGATATCGCTTGGTTTAATTAAAACTATTGCTACGAGTGTATTTATACATAAGTAGTCTTACTGCGAGAAATGTACACTAGAGTAGCAGAGTTGCGCCATATGCGGCCTAATGATGTCTACAAACTTGGTGTCATATTAGACGACAATAATGGTTGGAAGAAGTTAATGGAGATTATACCGAAAGAACTCAATGCACAAGAGTGTAGTTCAGACGGGGCTTTGAATTGGGATGAAGCCGTTATCAAGGGCTTCAAATACAATAACGATCACATACGCCTCATAGAGAATACTATTAAACGTTCCGGAGAGACAAGACTTTTTTCACAAATTCTTTTTGATGAATGGGGAACTTCTGGACGAAAAAATGAGCGGCCCACGTTGGGCGTCTTGTTACAATTACTGGTAAAAGCTGAATTATTTCGAGTGGCCGATTATGTAGCTGTAAATTATCTAAATGGTAAGAATTTATTGGTAAAAATATATTTTGATAGGAATGGTATAGATTGATCGGAAGATTGTACTTTGTACTAATTAATGTCTCCTTTAGAACGTCCCCCCGAACGTCCTTTGAATGGACCAGCAGCTGCTTTCGATATATCACTATCTAGTGACATTTTTAATGGTATTGAGAACCTAATCAATGAATCCACTGAGTATCCTAGCACTGGAGCTCTTAATGATTATGCCAATTTTGATGACAGCCTATCAGATAATAATAAAGATTTCTACACAAAGTATAAACGTATGGATAAAGACGTAATAATAAACAAGGAAGCACCGATACCACCTCCAAGGGTTCAAAGAGCAGTTCGTCTGTTATCCAAGCAACAGCAGCAGCCAATGCACCAAAGGATTTCAAATGAAGCCTCAACTAATGTGACGGAAAATACCATAGAAAATATAAATGAGGATTCAATTCTCTTCAGGAATTTACCAAAATTTTCGCAATTGATAAATCAGAACGAAGGCTCGGAAAGACATACTTCCCCACAAACACAGACTAATACAAATAAAAATATTACAAGTCAAATCAATTCAATACCAAACACTGAATCGACCAGTTTTAGCGAAGCACCAATTCCTTTAATAAGTGTTTTAGGAGCATCAGCAACGACAGCACAAGGAGACAATATGATAAATACTCAATTTAATTATTACACGGCGAGCAATAGTGATCTAATGCTCCCTGCTATTAGTGCTCTAAATTTAAATGGAGAGCATAATAATAAATCCATTAAATATGAAGATTTTCCTATAATGTCCCCAGCTCAAGGCCAAGGTAACCAATGTGTCGATATCGTCATATCTGAATCGTCTGTAGTTCCAGAAGTTGTAGACAAAATAGACGTTGCAAGCGGGAAGCGAAAACTTGGTGGAAACGCGTATGATAAAAGCGAAAAAAATAATGGTGCCAATGATGATGACGGTGATAGTGATGACGATGAAGGGGACAGATCCGTTCCTAATTTGAGTATATTTGACCAACGTAGTTCAAATAATGATTCTAGTTTAACGAATGTAACAGGCACAAGTGGCGACAATAGTTTCGATTTAAGTATGAATGATTGTAATTCGGCGTCGAATGAAAATATTCCATGTTTAAGCGCCTTGAAATAATAGGGAAAACAAAATTGAAAAATAAGTAGTTTATAAATATGATTTTTTAATAATATTACACTATATACAAATATGGGTTTTATACTGAATTCAATAACAATTATTCTGTGCCTGATATTTTTTGTGTTAGAGTACAGTGCTATGTAGTCCTATCCTTACATATTTTTTAAGACCGTTTTCTAAAAATTTCACTAGAACTACTAAAATCATTCAAACGTAGAGTAATTTACCAGGTGCGAGATAACGATAAAAGTCGCTAGATAAGGGTCAAATGACTGCTCAAAATAGCGGTACATTAGCCTTGCTTCTTTTGTCGCGTGTATACGGTTATGAAAATTTTTGTATTAGAAAATAAGCGTATACCACGCTAACTCAATATGCGGTGATATGACATAATGCGGCCAAATCACTTCAGTTTTATTGTGTAATTTATCGGGAAAGGACACATCTCCAAGTGACAAGAGAGAAAAAATGGATAACTGTCTTATTACATCACATACTTTTGTTTGGCCAAATGGTATAAGAATACTTATAAATAATAGGCGTATACGTAGAACAAAAGAAACACGGCTAATATCCAGCACGAGATCAAGCGGGGGTAGTTAATCTAAGCATCATGAGGATCAAAAGACCCAAGTAGTGGTATAACATCAGGCACAAAGTGAAAGATCAGCCAATCGTCTCTCATCTATCTGGTCCAGAATAAGGGGCATCGCTTGAGTCGTTGGTCGTAAGCGAGTGCGGAGTACCGGATTCGGAGTTATCGTAGGAAACAAATTTCGAACAAATGAATAAATCCAACTCGTCATCCACATGGGCAAATATATACTATTGCAAATAAGATTATTTTTGAGAAAAATAAATTTACAACAAACGAATTGAAACTAAGAAAGAAAGAAAAATCTAAACTGAAAAAGTTGATAAAAATTAATTTAAAAAATAACAATAACTTTTAGTTAAGGAATAACTTTGAAAATCGAAAAATATTTTAAATTTAAGAATGCAATTTTTTATATGAAACAAAGACAAAGAAATACTATTGAGAATGCTAAACTATTTGCAATACCAAATAAATTAGAAAACTACAATGTACCACCACCAACTATCTTTGCCTTGAGCAACAGAAACCACAAAGCAAAGATGAAAGGATGGAAATGTATATTAGAAGAATACAATTATGAACTAAAGTGCATGTGAGGGAAAACTAACGTAGTTGCTGACGCTTTGTCTAGAGCACCCCAAGCAGAGCAGTAAACGATTAATGTTTATAAAAACCAAATTTTCCCGGCAGAGGATAACCAGAACAAACTACGCAATGCAAGACATAATTGACATTTTTAAACGCGACTTAGCTTTGATTAACGGACGACACGGTATTCTCACCGGACAAAATACAATACAGTACAATACAATAATCTAAATATAAAATTACTCAAAAGAATGCAGGAACACGACCTTCAATAGCATAATAAAATAAGGACAAAGTCAAAAGAATATTCCATAAGCGAACAAATTTTTGTAAAAAATAAAAAATGGGTACAAAATTATAGAAAAGAAATAGTGCCAGAGAATAATGGAACTAAAATTAAAACATTCGTAGGTCAAATGGTTCACAAAAATAGTATTAGAAACGTCATTTCAGTCTACACCTCATTCAGTATACGCGTCATTTCAGAAGCTTAATAAATTAATGCAAATTAAAAAATTACCTTTCGGAGACAACAACCTTTCCATAGAATTCGATATGTCAAAGTTGTCAAAATGTTCTTATGTAGCTAGCCCCTGAGGTTTTGAATGATAAGAAAAAAAATTGACGTTAAATGTCAATTGCGTGAAGTTAAAAAGAAGTGCCACTAAATAACACTGAACGTACACGATCTACAAAAAACAACACATACGTGGTGTGTTGTTTTGCAAGATAAGGTTCCTCAAGCTAGTTTTAAAAAAAACTACGGATTAAACGTGAATAATGGAAGATTCAATTCTCTTATTCAATCTATTCTATATATTACTTTGCATGTGTATAATTTACCCTCCGGAGGAATTTCAACGTCTAGGTTTTACCATTGAGCAACTCTTCTCAGGATTTCTTGGCATAGAAGATCTCAATTTCATTCGATATCATCAAAGACGAACATCCTTAAATTTGTTATTACACAGCTGTCTTCCAGCCGTATACTTTATCATCTATGAATTAAGATTCTCAGGAATTGAGGACGACGGCGGTGATGTCGATATAGATGATATATCTAAACCGCACGAAGCTTTTTCCTTGAAAATACTCGCTTGGAAAGTAGCTTTTCGCTTCAGCCTACTTGCAGCTTTGGCCGTTCCAGTACTGCTGCTCAATTGGCGCCAACAGAACTGGCAAAGGCATCCGATAAGTCAAGCATTAATGAAATTCTCAAATGTACCCCATAGCTATACAGAAGTGGGTATTTCAATTGCAGATGAATTTCGTAGGTGAGTGAGAGGTTTATTGGAAATCGCCATTAATTTATTGTGATTTTTTACTTTAGGAGTGATATTTACCGAAAGAAACTTAATTCCGTTTCGACGGTAATTACGACGGAAAATTGGATAATGAAGACAACACTGTACAATGTTTATTTTGCTCATCAAAGTGACACGGCGTTAATTGTAATGAAGGTAATTAATATTATTGAATCTGTATGGAATGTCTTCGCAACACTTACTGATTCTTATTAAATAATAAATTATCAATCTCGTTAATTTTGTCTAGACTGATACCTATACCGTATGTCAAGATAATGCAGATACACTTCAAATGGTTAGCATCAATGTCAAACCGAATCGGCAATCCGTTCCTAATTTTAATATACGCATTAATGCAATTGATTTTCGTAATCTCGAAGAACGTATTAATCGTCCGATTGTTATACCATCGAATGTGCAATTTCATCGAAATGTAATCGATCGCTTTATTGATGTTTTTAAAGAAGAAGTAGCTAAGAATCCCGTCTACAAAGCCGATCGAATTGCTGATAAATGTTTCGCTTGCATGAATGCTGAACCGAATGTAAAAATTAATAAACAATGTCATGATATTGATATTGAGGGGCAGCCGCTGAACGCAGATAGCTGTTGCACGAATTGTTATTGTCGCCCGATGTGGTGTGTAGAGTGTTTAGCTAGATGGTTTGCTGCGAGACAAAGTGAATATGATCATCAGATGTGGTTGGAACAAAAATGTGCGTGCCCAATGTGCCGTGCAAAGTTCTGCTTACTTGATGTAAGCCTTCTGCAGAAAAGTCCACCAGCAATTGATACAGAAACAGAAGCAGAAATAAATGATACGTGATATATTTGAACGATTGAAAATTGTTGGAACAATGAGCTGTTGGTGTCATTTAATCAAAGATTAGATATAATCTTACCTTAAAGTTTTCATTGAATTTATCGCTTTTATTCAAAATAGTTTATACATATTTTTATAAAAATACATATACATATTGTAAAAAGCTATTTGTGTATATAATACACATTTAGAAACATAACATAAAAATCAATTTTTTATGAAGGAAAACATTACAATGCATTATCATTGCATCGTATTATCACGCATTAATACTTTATCGTTGCAAAAAACTTGTCGTTTCTTAGGTTTTTGAATTTTAAGTACGTACCATAACACCATTTTTTCTAAACAGTTAGTTTGTTTTAATTACTAAAGCATGCATGATTGAAATGAAATAATAGAATATTTATTATATTTTAATAAAAAATTAATTTGAAATTCAGCACGCCAGGCTTTCTAGTAGTAACTCATAAATTGGTTTCATAATAATTCTTGTAGTTGGTTGTTTTATCGCGCTCTCTGACACCATCACTTTTTGTTGCTTGAGCGGTTTGGAATATTTTACAGTCTTTTGTGGTTGCTGGAAGTGTTTGCCGGGAATTGATAGTCGTGGTAGTGCTGGCAGTAGTAAGCTGGAAAACAGAAAACAAACGATTAGAAACCTAAAAAAAGAACGAACGATGCACAAATCCACGTATGGAAAAACCCATTCATTTCACAAATTCGCACTTTCTTAAAATACCAAATATGTATGTATGGGTGATTTTTGTGTTGGGTGCTGGTTTTATTGAACGCTGCAATTTCATTGCGAACGTGCATTTTGTCATATAATTTAACTCCAATTCAAGCAAACTGATGAATTGGTGAATCTTATGACATTTCATTAAACATTTATAAATTTTAAAATTACTTAATCAAATTAAATCAATAATTCCCAAACCTAAATTAAAAAATTTCAAACATTTTATCTGTAACCATATTTGCCATGAAGTTCCAATAGAACGATATTCGAAGAAATCATTTATGTTAATGTAAATGTGTTTTTTTTTACTAAATATAAACTGATATATTCTTACGGCATAATACTCGTAATTATTATTAATGCTTTTTAAGAGTCACTTCCTTGTGGAGATTGCCGTAAATCTTCTTTTGAATCTCGACAGTTATTGCGAAGTTTTCTTATCTTGATAATATAAGATACCTTTATAATAACAATATCAAAACAAAGAAAAATAAAGCAATATAATTTCAAAGATATAAATTAATAATATTCTGTTTCCTATATTTTTTCTTGTAATACTACGATCGAATGTATTTACACTACGGCAGATTTATATTTTATATACCCGTATATGTATACAGTATATATGTATTGTCTCAAAGGTATGAAATATCTTAAACGAAAAATTAATTTAAAACCAAATTTTACGAAAGGTTGTCGCCCCTAAAAAGGAACTTAATACATTTGAGTAAAAGAATATAGAATAAATATTTAAAAAAGGAAAAACAACAATAAGTAGAAGATGGATTAACAAACATGAATGGGAGGGGGTGGGTCGGTAATCTACTCATATTAGGTTTCAATTTTCATTAGTCAGGCAAGGAATACAAACCACACAACTTGTTATCGGTAGAGCCCACAAAAACCTGAAGTCCTTTTTACTCTTTAACCCTTATTCAGAGATTGCATTACTTGGACAAGAAATGACCCAATTCATTCTTCATAGCATTTCTCTGGCTCGGTCGGTTCCCCCACTCGCCAGCTCTTTATCAGTGATGATTGCATACTGTCTACACTTTTGTATGTGTTTTTATGTATTCACGTACGTACTCATATGCATGTATGTACGGATGTGTCTGGCTGTATGAATGCACGTGTGTGGATATGAATGTGTAAGTGTGTTTGTGTGAGGCTGTGCGCACATCTTATTGAGGTAACAAAATCAGCGCAAAGCAAAGATAAATTTCTTTTATAACATCTTTTACGCGATCTATATTTCTACGATATATTTTTTTGTATCGTATCTTACAGTAAAGAGGCGAGTTTGTATGTGTGTGCGTATGAACGTATATGAATTAATTATGAACGTTAAATACGAAAGTAAATAGTAAAGCATTAAAGCAAAATATATTTCATAAGATCTAACTTATTTTATTTTATAATTAAAATTAGTCATTTCAATAATAATAATAACAATACTAATTAATTATTGTATACGTAATGGCTTTTTTAAAAATTTCCGCAAAATTCACATTTTTTAATTAAAAGTTATAATAACATTGATCATTATAATTTCATCCTAACCTAACATAAATAACTAAATTATTTTATTTTCAATTAATACATAATTTCGGTTCTATTTAAAGTCGGCAATAATATTTCAATGTTTTCTAAATGCTTGGAATAATCAAAAGATGGCAATGAGGAATCATTCGTAAGACTTAGACGTTTATAAAGCGATTAGGAAAATCATTCGAATTCATACGATTGATTCTTGGATGAAATAATTAGTTTTTGAAAAAAAACAATTTTTCTTTCGCTCTCCATCATTTAAGCGTTTATTTATTTTTTTTTTAATATTCAAGCAAAAACTATGCCAAGCTTTTCCATATCTCTTATTTCAAGTGAAAAAAATTTTATAGGATATAATTAAGGTTAAGATTTGCATTATTTTTTTCGTAAACATTTCGAGAAAATTATTTAAAATTATGAAACACCTTGTTAAAGATTGGGTGTAACGATCGAGTGATTTATACGTTTGTTTACACCAGAATAGAAAACATTGTGAGATATTGATGACACTACTTTCGAGCTAGATTCAATTTGAAATCAATCGTTTGGTTATTATTACTGTCACACTTCTCAATGGTTAGGTTCTATTAAGAGGCGCTAAATCAACATGTAAGAAAGTACTTAATCTAAATGTAATTTCACGTTATTGCTCACATGATTCGTAATTGATTTCCAATCTCAATTAAATTAGAAGATTCATTCATTTTAGTGAAGAAACGAACTATTTATGAAATTTTTTGTTTTTTAATGACAGGATGTTTTTAACAGAAACCAACCAATTGTCCATATTGCGGGTAACTGCTTTTGCTAAGTCAATTAAAAATTTGTTTCTAATAGTTGACGAAATTGTTCTCATGATTAAAAAAGGAGACAAGAAGAAAAGGGGGATATTAAGGATTAGGCATCTCCTGATTTCTCCTTATTGTATGATTCTTTTCTTTTTCTTTTTATCAAAGGGATGAGAGTATGTATATTAAATTTATTCTTCCGTTTGTAACAAATAAAAGTATATTTATTCTTGTTCAGAAACTAATGTTGATTAACCCATGCTCGTCTCTCCCTCTCTCTTTCTCACTGCCTGTTTATCACTTCGTACGGTTGTTCATCTGTTCGCCTGGAAGAGAGAATATTCTGTCATCATAAACTAAGTGGAATTGGAAACGGACAAAGTCGCACCAATGCCACATTTTTATGAAATTGTATAGTCCCGCT